>ML685834.1:4237023-4460628 GCA_007922175.1 Pelusios castaneus
AAAGAAAGAAAGAAAGAAAGAAAGAAAGAAAGAAAGAAAGAAAGAAAAGTAGATTCTCTCTCTTTCTTTTCTCAGCTGTCTCTTCACTAGCCTTGTTTTTACAAAGAACATGAAAATCCAGCTAAGGATATCCGTTAGCACAGTGTTTGTTTCCTTTAGAAATAGCAGGAGGAAGTGCCCTGCCTAATCACATACCCCAGCTAACACTCAATTCCACCATGATCTATACAAGATTTTGCCATGTATTTCAATTGCATCACAATTTGGCTCTCCGTGCTTGAATTCCAGTTACTGGAGGCAATTTAGGGGGAGCAGATGATAATAGTGTTGTTTCTCAGCTAGATCCGCTTCCTGGCTAAAGCTTTAAGGTTCCTTTGAAAATTACATCACAATCTGTGTTCCATTTACTACTGCAATTAAGTTCTCTATGGGATACTTGTATCTGGAATCTGACAGGCGGTTATAAGGTGCCATATCTGCTGCGGCTGCTTTGCAGATTCTCATCATTTGCATGGGCTTCATATTTTTATAAATGTTTTGCTGAGGTCACTGAACTGATCTGGGAAAGTTTCGGAAAGTCAGATGGTCTGAAAACATTTATATTGATGACAAGTTAAGAAGGAGGACTGCTCAGTGGTTTAGGCCAGGGCACTAGCCATGTCTCAATTCCCTGCTCTGCCCGAGACTTCCTGTGTGATCCCGGAAAGTCACAAGCTCTTTCTGCCTGAGGTCCCCCTCCATAAAAGGCAATAGCAGCACTGCCATGCCACACAGGGGAGTTGCCCATTCAAGATACATTCAGGCCTGAGTCAAAGATTTAGATCTGGCATTGTACTCCTCCCCAACTAACTGCACAGGTCCTCATTAACTCTGCACATCAGCAGAGGACTGAAGGCAGCTTCCTGAACAGACAACCTTAAGCAGTACTGTTTCCTTGGAACCTCTTCCTGGAAAGCGTTCAACAGAGCCTGAGACACGCAAGTATGTGGATTCTCCATTTGGAAGGCAGATGAAAACACAGTGCTGTAGATGAACAGCTGTGGACAGCACATGAGACTGAGATGAAGCTACATTCAGCTCCCTTTGATTTTGCTGGTTGGTCTAAGAGAGAGTTAACCTTGCTGTCCCTCTCTCTAAACAACATCCAGACAGCACTGGCAGCTGGGAACGAAGAGTAGCTACTGCATTTGAACACTCTCCCCAAAGGGAAATAAGGCAGCACCAGCAAAGGTGAAATACTTCACAGGGATGTGCATGGCAGAAACCAAACAAACATGTGGTGACATCTCCATGTAGAGGAACAGCCAGAGAACCAAAAAGAGAAAAACAGCTTGATGGGAAACGAAAGGGGAAAGTAGGCAACTCCAGCCTCTCACACCCCAAAAATAAACTTTATCATGTAGAACGGCTAAATGTGTGTGTTGGCAAATGGCTGGGAGCGTGCTCCAACTCGGACTACTCCCCTGCCAGAGTGTGACTGTAAAACACACACTATGTTTTAGCTGCTATGAGTTTCCGTTCCTTTTTCATCTCCTCTCAGACTACACTGGCCACTAATTCTTCCTAAAATATGGGTGGCAACCCCAGATTGGGTCCTGTTAAAACTGATCAGCCATGGTAGAGGGCTATGAAGGCGATCCTCTTCAGTATTCCACCAGAAACAGATGCAAGATCAGACTATCTCCTGCAGCAAGGAGAGAACAGATTTTAATCGAGCTTCCTTAACACAATGCCAAAGTACTTTCACTGCCTCATCCACAGCTTTCCCAGGCTTCCAGGTTTTGGGGGTTTTGTTTTTAGATGACTGCTTCCCGCATTGCCAGAGACATTCTGGGTAAAGGGGGGCAACCCCTGAAGGCTCCAAAATACTGCAGAGCTTATCAGCGGTTTTTAATTATGTATTATAGACCACATTTATTTGCAATCATTTCTACAAATCGGCAGAGTCTCCAGCTATTTCCCCTCATCTTTTAGATTCTCAGACATTTCATTTTTCCTTCCAAAAATACCATACACACACTTGTTCCTCGTTTATAGGGAAGCACTTACTCAACCGCAGCATCCTGCACCTAACTGGGAAGAGTTTAATTGTGGAATCAGTTTAATCGGCACATTCCCAGGGAACCAGTTTATACTAATGAAACTTATTGACAATGACTTGCTCAATTAGGCCGGTAATTTTTTGGATGCATGCACGTAATTAAGCATCTCTTATCTCTGCCCAGTGACGTGCTGTTGGGATCTCTCTGGGACCCTGCGTTAACGTTCCACGCCCCAATGGAAAGGAAGGTTTTGAAGCGTTATCCCACCACCTGATGGAGTCACCTCTTCACTGGGCACTGCTACAGCATCCCTGTCAGAGATTTACCTCAAAAAGACACTTGAAGAGGAACATTTATTTGAGCAGGGAGATTTTTGTCGAGTCCAAACTGCTCCAAGAATGAGGTGTTTTCAGAAGCGTTTCCACCGAGAAGATAATGCCAACCCTTTTGAGATGCCATGCCCGCCTCCTACCCCAGAGGTTACACAAGATACTCACTGCGCAACAAATACAGTACAGCCGTTTCCAAAACAGAACAGGCGCCCAGTATGATGCTGCAGTGCCTCCATCCCTGCTTCTGCAGGGGGAGAAATAGCAGTTTGGTTTGGCTGGGAATCCAAACAAGCCCGATCTATGGTCCTCACGTTCCTCTCTGCACACACGCACCCTCGGGGCCACCGGCTGATCACCGTTTGAGAGGGACAACATCTGTGGGTGGCCCACAACTAATGGCACCTCACTGCTCCGGCCCCCATGAGGCTGACAGAACTGCGTCTCCCCTCCATACCCGCACTAATGCTGGCTCAGCAAAGCAGAATAGCTCTAATGCCCCCTTCATGTTAAAGTTAACTCTCATCAGGTGCACAGCACCTCAAGGCTCTTCAGAAACCTGCTGGCACTTGAATTCTCTAGTTCCACGACTTCATCTCCAGCTGGGGGAAGCAGCTTTGAGCCTTTGTTCCTTGTAACTTTAGAGTGGGCTGGCAGCAACCGGGGACACATTCATTGCAGCTACAGTTTGGAGTCATCTCTTGGAAATCCACCTAAATGGCATAAAAACAGCCTGCCAGAGCAGTCAGGTTTACAGGGCTCTCCCCAACCCATGTAACTAGATTACACTGGGCTGCAGGCTCTCCTCAGAGGCATACCAATGAAGCAGAAAGGAGCTGTGTGCAAGCACCCATGGACAGACCTGGGACCACAGGAACTGCACATTCCTTGGGCCAGTTCACACCTGTTTCCCCCAACACCTTCATGGGCTGCCGGGGGGATACAACACCACACAACCGCAAGAGCCAGCAAGGAGGAAAGTCCATATGATGTTTTACTCTGATTGTAGCACAGCAGAGGGGGATTTGCCCCTACTTCCTATCAGAACGCACATTCCACACCAGATCATGTGTATGCAGACGATCCACTGGAGACCACATGCCATCCAGTGCAGAGGCCCAAGGCCTGTTTACCATCTCAGGGCTACTAGCTCCCAGGAGCCATGCTCCAGGAGAGGGTGCTGTCTGTGACTGCCTCAAAATACCTCCATGAAGATGGGATTCCAAGGCACAAAGCGAGTCTAGTTCCTGTCAGGGTAATTCACACCCAAGTATTCCCTATGGAAGTGGAGAAGAGCAAGATATGTGACTCCCTGGCCTTCTCCCTGATACCTACAGTCCTCCATGGGGTCCAAGGATAGACTGGTGGATCTGGATCCTCTTGAGAAGAGGAGCAAACAAGGACTCTTTTAAAAAGACTAACACATTTATAAAGACTCCTTATTTGTTTTGCTGAACTAGACTGACATGGCTACTCCTCTGGAACTTGTGAAGGAGAATTTCATGAACCTTCTCACTGCTTGCCATGCAGAAGACGGAAAACCCTTCCACTGACCCTACGGGCATTTGGCCCTTTTGAAGTAAATCCTTCCTAGTATGCTAATCCCATGCAACTCAAGGGTGAACTGTTACAAAGAGATGGACCCTCGAAAAATGGAGCATTACCCTATGCATTGTGTCTATTACACTTCCTACTGTGGCTCTGCACAACCTTCCACATCACCGGGACAACAAATGGCTACACCTCTGGTACTTTAAGCCCACAATAGCAAACAGGTGGTTGTTAAAAATCTATTGCAGCCTATTTCATTAAGTGCTGCACGTTGCTCAAATTAGGCCTATCCTGGAATATTCATTCATTTCACACGATCAGTGTCATCACTTCTGATCTCAATTCTTTGCTCTTTTCCTCACTGACAAGATCCTGTGTTTTCATTTATTTACCTGGCTTGGTAGCACGGTGGCACCTGCTCAGTTTGTGCCATTTTGCCATTTATGTCTTGTAACTTCCGTCATGAAAACATTTGGCACCACTTGGTGCCAACTCTACCAAGAAATCGTTTCTTCCTCTGGCTGAGGAAAGCTAAGAACACATGGTCAAACTGTACAAAATCCCTTTTAAAATGCACAGCTGGCCAATTAGAAACACAAAACCTGTCACATGAAAATGCAGGTACGCCCAGGGTACCCAGAAGATAAACCCTGTATTATTTCAGACACACTAGCGAGACCATGGGAGTGAACAATGCAATATTAAGAGTGACAAGTCAAAATAACTCTACATTTTACAATGACTTGCCTAAGAAGCACGGCTGTGAGGACAGTGGTGTATAGGCTGGGGAATAAATCAGTATATAAAATTCCTCTCTTATTTTTAGAAGACACACCTGAGATGGAAGAACATTAACAAACTTACTCTCCATCATTAATGCTGTTTGAACTTCTTTGGAAAGCTATTCAAAGAGAAAGACAGAGAGAAAGAACAATCTAACCAGGAATTACATCTCCTTTCTACCGCCATCATAGGGAACTCTATAGGAAGAATAGAGCTCTTCATTGTGCTCTGTACGAAGGTTAAAATAACCTATGGTAAGGAGGTCATTCTCTATGCATTGCTAGGAGCACTTAAGAGTAATTCCTATCCTACTGGTTTGAAAATAAACTACATTAAATTTGGTAAGACATTTCCATAATGTCACTCAACTTGGATAACAGAACAGACCAAATAATCACTTTGACCTTTGTAAGTTAATGCAATTTCATGTATTAACTTAATTCTGGGTTTTCAAAAAGGCCAGTGTGATGTTTAAATAAATCACAGGGGGAAGCTGTTTAGGGCCTTATTTTATTTGGATCTTGCAAAAATCTCTATTCCTACTGAATTTTTCTAAGCCTCTGTGCATTTGGGCTTGAACGAGTTCGACTGTGTATCTTTGAAAGAAGACATAAGGCTCTTACTTCAACTGTTCGCTCCAGCACAGAGCTTTAGAATGAAGGCAGGGGCTGGGTTCTGTTGTTAAGACACTAGCGTCAGTCAATGCAAGCCAGGGTTTGGATGGAAGAGACATACAGTGGGAACCCCTTGATGTTTACCATAAGACAGACAGACCAGCATTGGCAATGTGTAAGCCATGTCCCTTCCCATGAGATGCAAGCTCCAGAGATTCAAGAGACAGACTGTTTCCCAAAATACCTTCTTTTAGAGCTATCCGAGGCTCTTCTATGCCTCCCGTTAACACCGTATGTGAGCGCTACATAATCTTTAATATATTGATCCTTGTAACGCCCCTGTGAAGCAGAAAGGTGCTATTTTCCTCATTTTAAGATGGGGAACTGCAGCACAGAAACTAAGTGATTTATCCATGGTCAGGCAGGAAGTCTGTGGCAGAACAAGCACGCAAATCCTGGTCCCCCAGGTCAAAGGATTAGACAAAGTTAGGGGCATCTCACTTGCATCAAGAACATTATCCCTGAACCCCGAGCTTCTTGCTGCTCCCCCAAGTCTTGCAATTTAACACAGCCTATTCTACTTCCTAGAGTACTCTTCCATGCCCGTTTTTCACTCCATTATATGGAGATGTACTACCGAGGCCTTGTCCAATTTCAAGATAATTAATAAAAGAAAGACCATTGAAACTGTAAGTCTACCAGAGTCAAACAAGCAGTGACAGCGACTGAAACCAGACCTGCCAGAGATCCAAATGCCCCTTCAAGAACTCAGAGACCCATCTCCCACACCACCACTCTTCAGCTAAAATACAAATGTAGGCACTGGACATCTTCACTATCTTCCATGCAGACATAGACACAAGACGAACAAAAATACCCTCTCCTGAGCAACATGCTTTACCTACAGACTCTACTAGTCTACTCCTTTCAATGACTCTTCCCCCTGCTGCCAAATATTTTTGCTTTCCACGTATTCAGTAACTTCCTTTCTATTCTCGACAGTCACCTACTTATTTCCCATTCCACACAATCACCTCTCCTATCAACCTGTGACTCTCTCTCATCTTTACAAATCACTCTCAAAAATAGCATTTTATAACCAAAATTGAATTGTATTTGCAGTTTATTTGTACTGACAGGTTCCATACAAGATGACACTTCTTCCCTAATATTCTTTATTATTGTATAAAACCAATAGGGTACTAAACTAACTGCCTTACAGATTGGTATAAAGGAGCCCACTTCTCTGCATCCACCAGATTTACACAATATCTTTTATTGGATCAAGTTCTGTCAGTGAGGGAGACAAGTTTGTGAGCATACACAGAGCTAGCTTGTCTCTCTCCCCAAAAGAAATTGGTTCAATAAAAGATATTCCGTGACCCACTGTGTCTCTCTAGTCTTATAAGAAGACAATGAAATGAAGACTTAGGCCATGTCTACACTAGAGAACCTACGGCAACACAGCTATACTGATGCAGATGTGAGTTCGCTTGTGTAATCGCTCCATGCCGAAGGGAAAGCTCTCTCCCATCGGCATCAAACCACCTCCATGAGTGGCGGTAGCTATGTCCACACCGGCCCTTCTGCCACGTAACTTATGTCACACAGGGGGTGTTTTTTCCAACACTCCAGAGCGACATAAGCGATACCGATAAAAGCGGCAATGTAGACAAATGAAACGTGACTTATGAGCAGCAAAGTACCTCAAGAATGGACAGAAAAGAAAGGAAGCAAACTTCACATGCCACCCTTCATTTTGGGTAGCCTGCAGGCATCAGTTATGCAGATGGTTCCTCACTCTGTGATATTGAGCCGTAACCCATGAAGGTTTTTTCCCTTCAGTTTCCAGGAGTCATTGAGCCCAGCTTACCTGCACATTCTCTTCTGTGACCTCTATTTCAGCCGTGTAGATGTAATCAATCAGCTTACTCAGCGTTTGCCCATCAACGTCTTTTATTTCAATCTTCTTTGCTTTGCTTTCAGTCATGTCTCCTGAAATTCAGTTCAAATGGCCATTCAGTGTTTGCTTGCTTTTCTCCTCCCCTTCAACTCAATTCCCCATACTCCTAATGGAAACTCTCCCTCCAGCCCTAATTAAAAAGTATACTGAAAGCCCCGAACACAGTCACCATCCCTGCAGGTCCAGGATAATTGGCTGACAACCATTTGTGCCACCTCCTAAACATCAGAGAAGGTCATCATGAGGCAATGAGAGAGCCTGCCCTACACTCAAGTGTCATGTGCACTATTTCGCAGCCCAAGAACTGCAATAGAGAGAATGCCCAGGGCAGGATAGTCTTCTGATAGCCTGTTCTCATGAGGCATCCAGCTCAGTTCTGCAGACTGAAGAGATGGGCCTGGTTCAGATAAATTTTCACACGAGCTTGGTGCCTGGCTGAAGAGAACTTCCTAAGAGTTACCCAAATATATATGAGAGCATGATTAACTATTCCCATAGAGGGCTAGGCAGAGAAGTGACAAAGAAGTTGTCCTTTGATAAGCCAAAAGAATTAGTTATGGGTGAATTTCAGGAGGGCCTCTTCCCACAAGTCTCCCAAAAATCAGGAAAACATAAAAATCTCTGCTAGCTGCACATCTGCACACATATCACCAGGCCTTTGCTAGCAACTTATCTTTCTGCTAATGGGACAGTTGTCACATACAGCGGGACGGGACAAAGGAAACCCAAAGTTGTCTCTCTTTTTTCAAGTTAACAACAAGAGTCTACACTGGAGGTAAACCTGCGCCTTCTCAACAACCTATGCCTGCATACCCCAGTGTAGCTGACTTTGAGCTTGATTAGAAACAGCTGTGCACACATGAATATATGTGATAATTAGGAGCATGCTTCAGTAATAAAAAAATACAGTGGGTGTTGCAAGAAAGGATCCCTGATGCCACTTCTAATGATCAGTTACAGAAGGTTGCATCATAGCACCAAGTTTTATCATCCACATCTTGACAAGGCAGGGAAGGGATATGAATAAGCACTACATTAGGAAACTCAATGTGCTGCTGTGAGATTATGAGGAATAATTCGGCATGCAAGCTCTGGGAAAAACAATTACAGCCTGTATATACGTAAAGGAAATATTCAAGTCAGCTTTGACATGATAGAGCTCCACATACTAACAGCACAGGGGATGGATTAAGACAGATACAGAAGGGCAACCATATTTCAACAAAGTTGGTCTGTGCCTGAGAACTACACCTAGTTGGCCTTATTCACAGAAGTGCTGTGAACTATACTATGTGTGAGTAAGAGGAGCAGGACCTGCCCTTAAGTAAAACCAATTGTGTCTTAAAAGAAACTCATACTGGTACAGTCTTTGTTTGCGTTGAACTGCCTGAATTTAAAAAAAACGCAATAATGAAGTTCCCGCTTGTCAACCCAGGACATCCCATGCCATCAAAAGACCCACATCTGTGAAGTTAACAGGATCAGGCAGGTTGGGGGGGCCCTAACCCTATCAATTTTATGTAACAAAAAAAATGGGGGGCCAGGAGGGAGAGAAGAATTCTGCCCAGTTGAAGGAAAGGGTCTGAACATAGGATATTACAGATTGGTCCATTAAATTCTTCCAGGTGCTACGGTAATATCCTGTGCTTGGCTTCAGAGCAGGACATGCTTACAGAAAAAAGGGAGCAGAAGATAGAGTCAGATGCACTTATGCAGAGATCAATCCACGAATAGCTCAGAGAGACGGATCTGATATCATCATCTCCCTCTGTGGCACTCATACCATACAGCCACCAAGAATAAATGCTGTGTGGGCTCACACGCCAACCCACAAGCTGCTAACCCATCATGCGACTCCTCCAGTATCTGCAGATTGTATTTTGCTAGAGCTCTAGATCACGAATAAAAAAAAAAGTCTGTCTTGTGCTCAGCTCCAACCCGGGGCAAGTACAGCTGCGCTGATACAATCTACCACCCCCTCCACACTCCAGCAGGTCATTACAACCCGTTCCACTGGTCAGAAGGCACCACTTTTCACATGCCTTTTCTTCTTTGCAGCAAGGAAGTGTCTGAACACCAGACACTGAGCTGAAAGGGAAGGCGGGGGAGAGGAGGAGGAGAGTTAGCAGGATAAAAGGAGTGGGTGATAAATGCTCCCACCCAAGCCCAAGCATGCCTATTCAATACAAATATAGCATCTCTAAAGGCATCTTTGGAGGTGCTGGAATGATTGGATGAATTAATTTAACTCATCGCATATGTACCCTTTCAAAAAAGCTATTGCTTGCTTAACGTCTTAGTTCAAAGCACAGTGATCAATGACTCGTATTAGGGCTGTTCCTAGAGACAGAAACTAAGTCGCTACACACTACGCATTGTACACATCCAGCCACTCCTGTCTCCAGACAAGACAGACCATGGGCGGGAGGGGAAACAGAGACAAGAAGTGACATGCCTATGGCCACACAACAGGTCAATGTCAACGCCAGGAATACAATCCAGGTTTCCTGACTCCCAATCCTTCGCTCTACTGCCCGATCACGCTGCCTTTCACTACTGATTAGATTTTGCAACCGCTAGCCCCCTCTGCACACACTTTACATGTATACCTCAGTGGCCAGGCCGGTCGTCTCTCCTATTTCTAATATTGCCTTAGTCCCAGAGCACCGCACCGTATTCCTTGTGCTCCACATGTACACTGTCTGGTTTGTAGCTCCAGCTCTTTTTGGTGTGCGTTTTTTTTTAAAAAAAACAGAAATCTCTTCACACTGGCCTGTGAGGAGAGGAGCCCTTTCACACACAAAAGAGGAAGGTAGATCTGAAGTGATGCTCCAGGTCTCTAGAGAGGCCCTGGGTTTTCAGACTGCTTCCGCACTTCCAAAGCCCAAACACACAGCGACGTTCTGCACACGGGGGCCGAGCGTTCCAGTCACGGCTCTGCCATTTTTGCAGTCATTACTGGAGTGAGGTGGTTTTGTTTTACTTCAAAAAGTTGTAAGTTACAGTGACCAGCCTTGCAGAACAAAAGCAAACTATCAAGCCTCCACAGGGAGTGCTTTTAAAAAATAACGAAGGGAAAGCAATCAGTTTAGAAACAGAGGAAATTCAGCTCTGGAATTTGCAGGGGTAAATCCCATGGACCTCAATGGGAAATGGGTCTGCTTACTCCAGGGGATCAAAAGGTTGGTTTTAAACAATGTATAACTAGAAGAGATCAGCAGGCTAAATAAAGGTACTGGAGAGCCCTTCATCTCAAGGTCATTCATTCAAAAACCAGCATAGGTGACAGTTTCTGAACAGCAATGGGATGGTACCACATAAGGAACGGGTTATTGATCTGTTTGATTCCTGTTTATCCACAGTCTTGTTTTCTATCACCTACCTCAATGAGCATCCTCCTGATGTTTCCCCTGCTGTGAACTGCCCTGGCCCCTAGAAGAAGATCCCTGCCAGGCCAGGCATGACACATGCTAGATGAGGCTTTCACAAACAGCTCACTACGCCTGCTACACTGGTACTCTGGATAAATACAGGAGCTTGGTTTCCCCCATGCTGTCAAGTTTCACCTCTGAGCAGTAACACAAGGAAAATGAAGAGTATTCGGCTTATTACTGTAAAGGGCCCGTCTCCATAGAGCGAAACAACGCCGAGGTGCAAAGACATACTTTTGACCTTGCAGAACTTCAGTGTGGGAACAGCCAGCCCTCAACCGAGACAAGGAGAGGCTGGACAGTGACTTAGTGCTCAACTTGTTTTCCAGCCAAAGCAGGAGCAAATGGTAATAGGTAGAACTATAGCCAAAGGTAGTTTAATAAGAAGAAAGAGTCACATGATTGTGCTTAGATGGTTACTGTTTAACTTTCAGATCGGAGCATTACCGGGCCCCACAGAATTCCAGCACAGGAAAGCAACGAAGCCTACCCACCTTCATTAATGCCATTTAATCATGGTGGCTTTTTCAAGCAGTCATGACCTCTAAAGATCAGAAGCATCTCCTGGGCTCCGTTCTTGTTGTTAGGTGCAATAATTACCACAAACAGTAGCAAATACAGCCCAGCCCTCTGAGCTGTGTGCTTCCCTACCTTGCCCCTACACATCGCAGTATCATTATTACCACTAACATGCATTCCCGAGATACTCTCAGCTCTGCAAAAACTTTATATAGATTTTTTTTTTACTAACTTGGATCTCTCGGCATGGCAAAGAAAACACTTCCGGGCAAACATCAAGCACCTGTCAATGCACTCCTTCTTACACAGATGTAAAACCCACGACGTCAACCATCAACTTTTTCTTGCCTCCAGTAAATGCACCTTCTGCTTCCCACAAAAGCCACTGATCCATGCAATACCATCAGACCACCAAGCACGGCACATGACTAATTCACATTTGCATCCCTCTTTCCCATTCAGTCAGGATTACATTCTGTCTGGCACAAACCAATGCAAAACACTTCTGGAAAATCTCCACAGACTCTAAGGTGAGAAGGGACCAATATGATCGTCTGACCACCTGCACAATGCAGGCCACAGACGCTCACCCACCCACTCCTGTAAGAGTCCCCTAACCTAAGACTGAGTTATTAAAGTCCTCAAACCATGGTTTAAAGACTTTAGGGTACAGAGAATTCATCCTTTGAGTCTTAAGTGTTGTAGGACAATGCTTTTGGATTGCGAGCTCTAAGAGAGACTTGGGAGGCAGGCCAATATGCAAAGGTCTGTAACTGTATAAATTCTAGATAGAATAAATAAGTCTCAACACAAACGTTTTGGTTTTTTTTTAAACACCCCAAATTCTGGACTAGAAAAGTCAAATATCTCACTTCAAAACCTATCTGCCAACCCACATACAATTCTTTTCATGTACCACATGGCAGCTTAGCTCACTGCAATGATCTCCCACCTGAGAAACACATATGGTGGCATGTAACTTTTAGCAAGTGGTGGCAGCATCCGCCAACCATTAACAAGATGGGGTTCCCTGTCCCAAAGAGAGTTAGCCTAGAGATGTCCCAGCACATTCAATCAGGGTAACTACGGACTTCACTACTTCTCCTCCAGGAAAACACCTTCAACAGCCCCGGGGCCCACTCCATCTGCAGCATGAAAAGCATGACCACACGTCCCTCAGAATCTGCACCATGCACTCAACTGCAGTACTTTGTCTGAAGGCAGAAAAGTACCTGTAAACATTGCACAAAAATAGGGGCTGCAGGCTGCTAGGACAACACGATGGGCTTCCATCTCAATGGCTTCAGCAACAATCACCACATCGCAGAGGAGCCGCTTGCTGGAAAACACCAAAGAAGACAACATGGTTTCAGAACATCTGGCCATGCGAAGGGCCTGCTGTAAATGCACTTGGAGAAAATGAGCAGAGTTCCAACATCACGAAGAAGTTACCTGAATCATCTAGCAAGATCTGACAACTGCTGGAGTCCTAGTGGGAGGCTGAAGCACAAGGAGACAACCAGCCCCTATCCACTTTATTTTCTGGAGCATATCTTGCTCCCATCCAAAGCTGCCTGCAACAGAACTTGGACACATTCTGTGGCACAAAAGGAAGGATTTGGGAGTCTGGCCATGAAGTCCTGAACTCCATAGTTCAGACTGCCTCCATCTCCCACAATAGTATGGCCTGGGAAACGTACAAAGGAGCCTGGTACATCTGCCATTATATTGATCTACCAGCCACGATCCCCCATAGAGTAAGCACACGGTAGCAATAGGGGACATTACAGCTGTAGTCTCTCCACACTACTGGGAGGTGGGATAAAGAAGGAGAGTTCTTTCCTTACCCACATGCCACAACAGGCCTGGTAGAGAGATATGGATTTGATGGTACAGTCCATGAACAACAAAATATACTCTTCAGGGCTAAATAGCACAAAAAGAGTTTCCTCTGGTGCGTCTCGTAAGCGTCACCACAAAGTGCACTCATTCACGGGAGTCTGTTATTCACCTTGATGCACAAGACGGCACAGGGACGGGAGGCTGAAAACTTGTGAGTTCTCGCCCCAGTTCTGCCACTCACTCGCTGCATGGTTCTGGGTAAGTCTTTCATGAATCCCTACCATTTTTTCTCTCTTTCGCAGCTCTCCTTTGAGGGACTCCTTAATGGATGTTTGTACAATGTTTTTCAGATGTAGCCTGTTGAGTGTTTAGTATTATCATAAAACAGTATAAAACCTAAACGCAGAATAGGGGTGCTCATTGAAGGTCTCACACTAGGAAAAAGATCAGGGTCTATATATCTAGATGTCGCTAGTTCACCCCACTTGCTCTTCAATATGGCGTATTGCACTTTTGCTTTAGAAAACTCTGTAGCACACCAAAAAAAACCCACTTAGCCTTCTCATCCCCTGAATTTTGTGATACCTAATAAAATGACTCCCAAAACACTGAAGGTGACAGCTGGAAACAGGCACTAGAAACAGATAAGAGACTGTGTGTTCCACATTTATACCAATTTCAATGGTATTAATACGGTGATGGTAACGGGAGCTTTTATGTGAGCAAAATATAAGGCAGGCTTTGGAGATTATTCACTTCAATCTATCAGGAAGGAACCCATTTAGTCCCTCCCTGGGATACTATCATCTAAAGCAGGGATCTCAAACTCAGATCACCACAAGGGCCACATGAGGACGAGGATATTGACCTGAGGGCCACGTCACTGAAACCTTTTCATACAACAATACAAAAATATAGTCAAAAATGAAAAAAATGAAGAGTAATATAATATAGCATGCTATTAAAAGTCAAGATGGTGGTATCATCAGAAGGACCAAAAGTATGCAAATAAACACACTTAAAATTTTACATTCTAAATTATAATTGTTTTATACATTCTGGGTGGTGTTGAGGGCTGCAGGAAGTAATTCCACGGGCCACATGTGGCCCATGGGCCACGTGTTTGAGACCCCTGATCTAAAGTCTATTTCATGCAAATAAACTTTCAATTTACACTTAGGTGAGTGTGTAACACATTGCAAATAGGTTAAAGGTCTCATTGTCCCCCCAGGGTTTAATATAGACTTTCTATAAGGGATGACTAAATAAATGAGCACTAAACGACAGTTATTCCAGGTAACCATTACCCCAGACTGACAGTATTGGTCAGTCCTGGTTCAAAGCAGTGCACCAGCCAAACACCAAGATTGTAGACCCCAGAAGAGCAGCAGGAGCTGAGGAAAAAAAGAATGGCCTAGGAGCATGCAAAGATGCAGTCTGAAAAACAGGTGCTTAAGGGAAGCTCTAATCTTATGCACTCAGCTGAGCAACATACAGAATCTAGCAAACCACAGGCGCCAAGACAGCATCAGCGTTAAAACCTCCAGATATTCCCACTGCACTTCAATTAAGAAAGGAATACAATATTGGATTTTCAATGCAACTGAAGCTCAGCTGCACAGGCTACATTCCGGTCTCCTGATCCCTATGCCAGCAGAGGGCTAGAGAAAGACTGAAAAGGAAATCCACTCAGCTTCATGACATTGTGAGAAGGGGAGAATACGTCACATATTTCTGTCTCATGTCCCGCAAACCCTTGCCAGCACAATGTCAAAGGCTGCAGAGGAAGAGGATTCCAGTCCTTCTCTTTAGAGGAGCATACACAACTTTCACATTAAATAAGACAGAATACCACAGATACTGGGCTAAGGACTCAAATAAGGCACATATATATGAAAAAGAATCAAATGTTCACTAAAATTCAACCTGTCTCAGGGGAAGATGACAGACACCAAGAAAGCTCAATGTCACCTTCTGCCACTGCATGGCTGACACATCTCCAGGTATTTTTTTTTTAAAACGGTTATTTAAAACTCCATTTAAAGTAACAATTCTCCTCCTCCTCTTCCCTCCCCTCCCCCACTTGATTGAGGCTGTGCTGGAGTTCTTTTAGCAACTGGGAAATTTTTAATTGGCCTGTGGGTGGTGTGGGTTTTGGTTTTTTATTTTGCAGAGCAAAAACTGAGATTGAGTGACAGTCAAAGAGCATGAGAATTCCACTTTAGTCATCCTCCATCTGTAATTACTAGCAGGTAGGTGCCTTAATATACGTAATATTCTATTATTGGTCTTCACACCATTTGCTCTGTTGAGAATCTAGTTTATGTGCAGATTTGCTGCTAAGTACCAGGAAACCTTAATCCAATTACTGTCTGTAGATGCACATATTGCTCCAAAACATGTTTGAAGCACACAGCTGGCTTCTTTTTGACAAAGACGCAAACAGGTGTGTGGGCGGGAATAGCAGGGCTCTACGCAATGGCTATACTTTGCCTGTATCTTCCTATTGTTTTGCTAAAACCCTGTTGCACGACAGCCTTTTGTGCCAAAAAAAGCAGAGAGTGTTTTTTAAATCCCCCAAACGACTTTCTGTTCTGATCAGCAAGTATCTGATAAACCAAAGATGATGCATGTTACGTGGGGAAAGTACCTCCGTAATTCATTCATGACCTTGAATGCCTTGCCCATGTGAGAAGGATTGACTGTTACCATGCGCTGGTCCTCCTCCTTATCTTCTGCTTCATCAGGCGACTGGGAACTCTGCTTGATGCTGAAAATGAGGATAAGAGGGAAGGGAAAGTTTAGGCTTTTTCAATATGGCTGAATCAAGTATAACTGAATTGAAAGAGAAATGTAAGATACTCTAGCACGCTCTGTCCTGAAGGACCCCCAACGCTTTACAAATTATGGCTCTGCTCCTGAGGGCAACTCGCCGATGTACAGTCACAGACACACTCATCCCTGTTTCTAGGATCAGTGGCTATGTTTGGTGTGGCCACGGTGGTGAGGGCGACGGAAGGAGCTAGCCACTCCAAGTATTGTCAGAGACCATAGGCACGTACGTGGGACAGTCAGCCACTCCTGCCACTCACACTGCTGTGACCACACTCCCTTTTTAGTACTCGAGCTTGATCAGAGCTAGCACCAGAATGTCTCCTCAATCGGTGAATCACAACCACAATTTGAAGTGTGAACTATCTTAGGATTGGAGTTTGCCCTCAAGTGCTTGGCTCATGTTTCTTTCCCTCCCCACTCTTGGCTGGTTGGCCGTGACCATCCAACCAGTGGTAGCTGCTTTTCAGAGATGCTTTCCACAGCAAGCTACCTCACTGAGAGCTAGGAATCTAGGGCTATGTCTACACTTGTTAATTTAAGTCGACTTAGCTAAGTCGACCTAACAAAGTCGACTTTAAATTGACTTTGTGAAGTCGACTTAGCATGTCCACACTTAAATTTTAAGTCGACTTTGAGGGGACCCTACAAATCATGATTTAAGGAGGTAAATAACTCAGTCATAGGTTGGTGGCCTATTGCTGGAGTGGGTGGGTGAGGTCTTGAGGCCTGCATTTTGCAGGAGGTCAGACTAGATGATCATACTGGTCCCTTCTGACCTTAAAGTCTATGAGTCTATAAGCCGACCTAGGAGTGTCCACACTGGATGCCTAGGTCGACTTCTAGGGGCTAGGTGGACCTGGAACTGGTCCACGGTGGCAGGGGGGGCACCCCTAGTCAAGTGCCAGGGGGCTCAGCCTTTGCCCCATTGCACCTAGGTACAATGGGGCAAAGGGGGACAGGGCATAGGGGCAGGGTGGGCAGGGCTCTGCCCTGCCCTTTGTGGGGGGCACAGCCAGGCTCTCCCTGTTCCAGCCACCCTGGCAAGGAGGGCAGTGGGGAAGCCCTGGAGACCCCTAAGTTGACAAAGTCGACTTAGGGGTACTCCACGTCTACACTGGCTTAAGTAGACTTTAGAAAGTCGACTTAAAAGGAGGTTTAGTAAAGTCGACTTAATTTTTCCTTGAGTCAACTTAAGCAGCTGCTTAAGTCGACTTAAGGAAAGGGTAGTGTAGATGCAGAGCAAATGAAGTCGACTTAAGGAAAGCGTAGTGTAGACGCAGAGTAAATTAAGTCAACTTAAGCAAGTTAACCACTCCTCTGTTACCCTAACACGACATATGGCCACAAACAAATCTCTAACTCGAGTTCAGTGCTGCCAATCGGAGGGGCAAGGAGCTTGACTTGAGTGATGCATCCCCACAGCCTTACCAGCTCGAGCATCAGCGACAGCTAATCCAAACCATTCTGTCTTTGCAGCATGGTAGCGCTCACTGGAGCTGGGCTAGCTCGTGTGTAGTAATTAAGGCTGTCCATGTTTTCCCAGGATCACCCCTTCCTGTCCCAGGAAATCTACAAGTCTCCCTAGGACATTATAACTCTCAGTTTTTTCCAACTGTGTAATTACACATCTCCCTGAACCTGCTCAGAAACAGATGGCACTGCGCAGCAGGGGCAGACTCACGTGGCTATGGGGAAGATGGTGTGGTAGCAGGGGAACATTAGGGTGCTGCATGGTTGAACTGTCTCTGGACCGGCTGCCTGTTTGTCAAACAGCAGCAGGAGCTGGAAGGGGAAGGAACTTAGGAGCCCAAGGAGGGGAGGTTCTGGGCCTGGCTTGGGGGGTACCCCACCTGCTCTGTTCCCTGGCATGCTGATGCGGCACTAAGTAATAGGCATGTTCTCAGTTTTTATTCTCAGGAGGCGGCAGTGTTAATACACAAGTGTGCTAACTCCAGCGAACTACTGCAGTGAGGACAAGTACTTCAGGCGCTGAGTCAGCAAACAGCTTGATCTGAAAGCTACGCAGGTACATAATGGTCTTGCTGCACAGGCAAGACTTAAGCTAGCCAGTGTCCACTCAGAGAGCAGGACTGTGCTGTGAAAGACGCACACTCAGAGTAGATTGCATGGAACGCACTGTAGCTACCTCTGCAAAGTCAGAAAACAGGAATTGAAATCTGTACAAAGTCCATTGTCCTAGAGATCACACTTTGTTCTGTGTTAAGTTTAGAAACCAGGATTTGGTGCAGGTAAGATGCACAGCAGGGACTGGCAAACTAGAACTTCCTTTCAGGACAGAAAGCTGCACAAGCAGAACCAGATTAGCCCCGTGTATATTGTCTAACCGGGACAGTCTAACCTGGGATCTGCAGGCACAGGGCTCTCTCTTCCAGGCAAGACTGACTGACATAAGGGCAACAGGAGGCTCTGGATTTCAAAATACACTGAATTATTCTGAACTAAATGTTTCCGGTATTGAAAAAGAAAGCAGCCTCCAGGATGAGACCATTTCTCCAGACTTCTCGACAGCCAGAAACAAAACAAAACAACAAAAAATGGTGGAGCAAGGTTTTTTTCATCTCCAAAACCAACTCTAACTGGCCGGCAGTGCTGCAGAACTAATCACATGTGAACACTTCATCGGGGAAGAACACTAATCTGGGTTTCCCCTAAAGAGTGCACACCCCCAGCTGGATTTTGGTTATTCCACTTCCTTCTGCCGCCTTTACTATTTGTATCTGCTTCCTTCAAAGTTCCTCTTCCACCACAGAACTGAGGACTTGTATATCATTTTAAAACTAGGGTAACTCAGAATTCACGCTGCAAAAATTTACAGCCTAGGTCTCCTTCCTTACCACGCTTTCCCCCCTCCATTACCCCAAACTGGTTACGCACAACTTGCTCACGAACGCCCACTGCACCTACCCTGCTCGTTCCATGGCAACCCAAAGTGTTTCCCCATTGGCCAGCTCCCTGCAGCGGCCAGCATTGTGTGTCTATTAAAAAGAGCGCTTTGAATAGCAGCATGCAGTTCCCAGGCGTGCCTGCATACCAAAAGAACAGCAGCTCTATGGCCAGGACAAGGAGTCACTTGCAAACTCCAAGAACAGTCAACTCGGATTCCTTTAAATCCAGTTTTCCCAGCCATAAACAGCAAAACTTCTTGCAACATAACACGGAGTACAAGCCCCTCATTTGGAGCAGCACCCCCAAATGCATTTTTACCCATCCAATTAGCTTAATAAATCTGGGTACAGAACAGAAAAGCATCCCTTGTTAAATGTTTACTACTCATTTCATGGGCACCAGGCAATACTACGACCAATTTCTCTGTCCCTTACAAAAACTTCATCTTTTCTGCATCTACACACACTGCTCGGGGCATTCATGTGACGTTAGAAGCCTACTGCGTTTGGCTCATCCAGAGGTTACTGCCCTACACAAAGGAGTTTTCTTCTTTTTAAAGGGGCACCATCAACTCATAACAATAAGCATTTTAATGTAATCAGCAAACTCTAGAAAACCTCAGACCAACTTATATGGTGACCACAGATTTTAAGAATTCCAGTGCACGCCACTGTTTTTAAACTAAGAAAACAAACCTTCTCCTTCAATATATGAAGCCCAAATACAACGAATCCAACAGCAGAAATGATTTAAACTGATTTTCACTTCCAAAACAGAGGTAAACGTCATGATAAAATGTAGTCAGTGAAACCCTGGCCCCACTGGGGTATATAGCAAAACTCCTCCTGACATTAGCAGTCCCTGGATTTAACCCAGAACCTACTATTGTTACACGTAAACACCAAGTTTACTATTCCTGAATGGTTACAGGCAAAAATACATTTCTATTTTTCTAGTCTGCTTACTTTATGCCTTTGACAATTCTTTGCATGAAATCAATGGTGCTGTTTTCCCTCTGTACTCTGTTCATTTCACCTTTTGTTTGCCTAGGATTTACACACAGCAACATGACAGAAAGCGCTTATGTTTTTAAAAATGACAAACAAAAAAAAACGGGTAGGAGCTTTCCAGAATTGAGTACTTGAACTTCTCTAAAACTTCCAATTGATAATCAAACTTTCTTCTGACAACCTTGTGCAGTCCTCGGAGTAACGGGGGTGGGGGGGGGGGGGGAGTATGTCTCCCCACTCAGGTTGTTTACTTTGTTCATTTGACACCACTAGGCTATGCGAAGGTCAGTGTCACAATTTTGCTGACTATCCACACTACCCCAGGCCCTGAAAAGGGGCATTTACAGCAGCAGAGAGTGAAACTGAAAGCACACAGGCAGCGAGCACACAGAGATGTGCACAGAGGATGCAGCAGGACTCAGAAGAAGGGTTGTTTTGTGGCACTGCTTTGGTGTACGCTCAAAAACCCTTTGACAGTAGTGCCCAAAAGGATTCAAAATTCCTGAGTGTGGATTAAAAATCATGAGATTTCAAAAATAGTCCACAGGTTCTTTTTCGTTGCCTTCTGGCGCCTGTAAGTTTCACATTCAAATGTCTCTCCAAGCTGGCAGCTGGAGGAAAGGCTGGTTAACATGAAAGCTGACATTTTCATATAATTAACTGACTCCAGGAGCTGGGGCTGTAAGAAAGGTATCCGGCATCCTGAGGCTCACCATAAAATCGTGAGCCAAAAATGTTGCCAACGTGTTTAACAAGTTTTGAAATCAAGTCATACCATTTAAAGGAGTCTCTCTCAAAGCTTATTTTTCAAGCAAGTCCATTTTTAAATTCGAGTTGGCAAGTGCCTTTAACACATCTGAAAACGACAAGATTTCCAGTGGATCTTGCGTCTTAACTTATTGAGGCTCAGCTCTAAAATGCAGTTTTCTGAGATTCACATAGCCGTGTGCACTTTAGCTCACATCACCCTCACATGTCCAGCAGGTCATAAAAATTCAAAAAAGTACTTTGAACATTTGTTTAATAAAAACGCAAATTGCCACTAAACAAAGCCCACCAAGTAGACAGAACTAAACTAATTGGTTACAAAACCCTTCCATGGACTTCTTCCCTACAGTAAGAGAATTGTTATGATCAAGAAGCACTCTATGAGATCAGTGTATGAACAGAAGAAAAGCAAAGGACTATTTGGTGTGTTGCCCTCTGTATTCCATAAATACTGGTTGAAAACACAAAACATTCATTTGTGCCCAGATTTACTTCTCAGGTTACTCCCTCCCTGAAGCCTCCATACAATCTGTACAGCGGACGTTCTAGTCTAGCTTTCAGAATATTCAGCTAGGAGCCAGGAACATTGGATTTTACTCCCACCTTTTCCACTCACTCAACGTGCGACCTTGAACATGCAATTTAACTTCTCTGGCCATATCAGCAGCGGAGGATTCCCCTGGTATCAGCAAATCCTCAAAATGGGTAAAGCCAATACAGCCAGCTCTATGCCACTTGCACCCTAGCTATCGTGAGCCAACAGAGCGGTCCCGAGAGGTTTTGAGCCTACTGTAAGTTTCCGTAGGTACCATATTGTTTTTTCAGGAGGAAAGCTTGACTGAAAGCCTCTTGTCAATGAGAGGGGACTATTATATATACGCTTCCAGCCTCTCTGCAGCGCTCCCCGTTGCCCGGCCTCCAATTTTTGAGGGTTCCCTCTTCTACAAGCAGCCCCAGTTCCTACCTCCAGTGCCATCCAGAGTTTTCTCAAGTAGAAGCAACCATGACCTCAACTTTCTCCCAAACACAGCAGTGAAACTATAAATTAGAGTCTATTAAAGATGCTGTTCCCACCCCAGCAGCAACAGGTACGCTAGCGGAGGTCTGTTAGCAGACTCAGATGATGAGATCATGGCATTGCTTCAACTTTGAAACCCGAATGGCTCACACCCAATGTTTCAACTACAAAAACTTCCAAGTTCTGCAGAAAGTCAGCTTCAGTCCCTTTCTGCCCTCTCCCTTCAAAATTGCCCAATGACCAATGGATTTTCAAGCCATGCTCTATTAAATGTGGTCCATAACACAGTAAACTCTGATCCTCCACCCTACCGATACACACCCACAAATGGCATGGCCCTTTACCCTCTGCCTTGTCTATCAGCATCAACAACAACAAAGAAGCCAAATCCTGCATTCCTCACACCTCCAAAACTCCCAGAGAATCAATGGAGGAGGCCAAGACTGCGTACTGCAGGGCTTGACAAAACTGACTCCTAGCTAGGTGCTAGCAGTTTTATTTTTGGTCGCCAGAGGGCACTCCTCTGCTGCATTTCTTAAGGGGAGATAGGAGCCAGCCTACAAATTCTGATCTCCATGGCGACCAGCATCCAGGTTTTGTCGAGCACTGGCATACTGAACGCAGAATCAGGACCATCAACTCTTCTGGGTAGAGAGTTTGATCCTCTTCTCCCTCTGCTAGCCAGGGCAAGGCAGATACAGTTCATTCCTCCAGGAACAGCGTGCATATTTAGCAGCAGAGTAGGGGATGGCAGTTTGGTGAGACAAAGCTTTTACTGGCCTGACTTTGGAACACCTGTTCTACCCACAAGCTCGTAATGCCACTCATCCTGTCTGAGCCCTAATAAAACGTTATCACACAAAAGGTACTAAAGATAATTTTACAACTCTAACATGCACCAGCGCAGTGTATGCACATCTGACTATACAGCTGGGCTGTCTTAGTTACCGCAGTAACTACATCAGATGGTCTTTATAGGCAAAAGGAAGGAAAATAAAAATATTGCAAGTACGCAAAACTCCTTAAGAGCTGAACAGTCCCCTTGGCAGGTTTTTACTACACAGGGGACTGGAAAACCCAAAGGGCAAAATCCTGATAACATTGACATCAATGGGAGTTCTACAGTGGATTTCACTCCAAGGGTCTGGAGTGGCAAAATTTTCAGTTGACCCTTCCTCAGATGTGGGAAGCGCATGTTTCCGCATGCACACTCCACAGAACAGTCAAGAGGCTCAGCCCATTGAACCACTTAGCTGCCCAAGGCTCACGCAGACACTAAGGGACATGGCCCTGGTTTCTGTACTGGGGAGCAGATGCTGTACTGCCTCCCGCTGCTCCTCAGAGCACCTGCAGCAGAACAGTTCCAGCATGTCTGTTAGATCAGTGGGTCTCACTCAGTCTTTCCAGATACGCTGGAATTCAGGGACAGGATTCAGGGAGACTTAGGCCATGTACACACAATCACTTTATCGCGCATTAAGAGTCATTACCGCGCGATAACAGCAACAGCGTACACACGTGCAATAGGGCTCTTGCGCATCAACAGCCCAGTTGTAGCGCAATACAAAAACCACCTCAACGAGGGTGGTAGCAGTTAACGTGGAACAGCTGTTGCGCCTTTCCACTCGTGTGTACGCTTACTGCGCAATGACTGGCCTCCGGAAGTGTCCCGGCATTCCAAAGTCATCCTCTCTGGTCTCCCCCCCACCCGCTCTGTGGCCATCACAAAACAGTCCCCGCCCTGTTTCAATTCCCGGGATTTTCGAATTTCTCCTCTGTTTCACTTCCTGTTCTCTTCCTCGTGGAGTGAAGTGCAGCTCCGATCTTACCTAGCAATGGCGGCCCATCATGGAAGACGCGCACCCATTTGGAGCACGGCAGAAGTGCTGGACCTGATCAGCATCTGGGGAGAGTCTGCTGTGCAGGCGCAGCTACGCGGCAGCAGGCGAAATTTCAATACATATGGCATAATTTCTCGGGCCATGTCCGAGAGAGGTCATGAGAGAGACACTGTGCAGTGCAGATCAAAGGTGAAGGAGCTAAGAATAACCTATCACCGAGCGAAGGAGGCAAACCGCCGTTCGGGATCAGCGCCTGCTACATGCAGGTACTACAAGGAGATCGAAGCCATCCTCAGTGGGGATCCCACAACGACTGCAAAGAGTCCTGTGGACACATCGGCCCCCCCTCCTCCACTGAATGCCAGAGCCGAGCAGGATGAGGACGTGATCGATGAAGAGGAGATGGAGGATGACCTGGAGGAGAGCGCAACAGCATGTAGCCAGGAGCTCTTCTGCACCCCCGCTGAGACGTCCACCCAAGACATGAATTGCAGCGTGTCCTCTAAGGCGGCAGAGGGGGGTTCAGGTAAGTTTCTCTTCCGTGCAGCTATGTCTCCCGCTAAAAAATCATCGTCCAGGGCGGGGGTGCTTGCTGTCTCGGTCCCCGCTGTGCACGCTCTTTACTATGCATTCATTAGAAGTGCATCAACACAAGCACTGATTGTCAAAAAATCATCTGTATTTAGGTCACTAAAGGTTTCCTCGATGTACCGCCAGAGCCTCCTACTCAGGTTAGATGGGATAGCGTTTGTGTCTACGCTCCCGTATAAGGATACTTGGTCTCGCCAGCTGCAAAGCACAGCACTGGGAACCATGGCAGCACACAAGGCAGCAGCATACGGTCCCGGCTGGCATCCGGTGGCATGTAGGATATGTATTCTAGCTGGCAGGGGCACTCTGAGGAGAGAGATATCGGGTTCCATCAGTGTGCCCTGTGCAGAATGTTAGCCCCCAGTAAGGTTTCTATTAGGACGTACCTTGTCCGCTTCAGCAAAGCATAGGATGTTGACTGCCTTATACCTTCCAGTGGAACGTGCTACTGGAAAGTTACATTGGTTATCTAGGCTATGTGTTAACAATAGCTTTATTATTCTTTTTTTTATTAGATTCGACCTTCACAAGGCCGGTGTCTACCCCAGCTGACCGCATGAGAAACATTCGGTAGTGTGCTCGAAGAAACAGGGAGGATATGTTTCAGGAGCTGATGAAAACAACAAAGGCATCCGCGAGGGAGAATCGAGCCTGGAGAGAGGAATCCCAACAGAGGAGGCAGAAACACAGGGACGAACGATAAGTGTCATGAAGGAGCAAACAGAACTGCTCAAGAGCATGATTGCTCTGCAGTCCCAGGCGATTAATGTACGGGCTCCACTCCAGACAGTTCAGCCGTGTCTGCCTCCCACACCCCGTAGTCCTTCAAAGCATTTATTTGAAGGCCACCCGTCCCCCTGGTACACTGCAACATCCAGTCCCTCACAGAGCTACTTTTAGAGACCCGCAGCTACACCCACCTGTAACCCCTCCAAAACCCCCCAACCACCCCCCCCTTTTTATCTTTTAATAAAAACATTAACCGAAAATTTGAAGAGTGGCTTTATTTGTACACAGTGAAAATCTCATAAGGTGCACCTGATGCGTCCTTGCAGTGAACTACGGGAGGGCATCATTGAAATGGTCCCTGAGTGCCTCCCTTATGCGAGCAGCTCCTCGTTGGGCCCCCCTAATACTCCTAGTGGCTGGCTGTTCGTATGCTTCCTCGAGGCGCTGTGCCTCCATAGCCCACCCCGGGGAAAACTTTTCTCCCCTATTTTCACAAATGGTATGAAGGACACAGCACGCCGCAATTACAGCAGGGATGTTGTCCTCGTCCAAGTCCAGCCTCCCATACAAACAGCGCCAGCGCCCTTTTAAGCGGCTGAAGGCACATTCCACAGTCATTCTGCAGCGGCTCAATTGGTAATTGAACCGCTCCTTGCTGCGATCCAGGTTCCCGGTGTACGGCTTCATGAGCCATGGCATCAGTGGGTATGCCAGGTCTCCAAGGATGACTATGGGCATCTCCACATCCCCCACACTAATTTTTTGATCAGGGAAGAAGGTACCCCCTTGCAGCTTCCAGTACAGTCCAGTGTTTCTGAAAATGCGGGCATCATGCACCTTTCCCGACCACCCAGCATTGATGTCCGTAAATCGCCCCTTGTGATCCACGAGTGCTTGCAGCACCATGGAGAAGTAGCCCTTCCTGTTGATGTACTCGGTCACGAGATGGTCTGGAGCCAAGATCGGGATATGTGTGCCACGTGTGGCTCCCCCGCAGTTAGGGAATCCCATGGCAGCAAAGCCCTCCACAATCTCACGAACATTTCCCAACGTCACCGTCCTCCGTAGCAGAACGCGATTGATGGCTCGGCACACTTGTGAGAGGGCTAATCCGACGGTGGACCTCCCGACTCCAAACTGGTTTGCAACCGACCGGTAGCAGTCAGGAGTCGCCATCTTCCAGACAGGAATCGCAACATGCTTCTCCACGGTTAGGGCTGACCTCATGTTGGTGTCTTTACGTCGCAGGGCAGGGGCCAACTCTGAACACAGTTCCAGAAAGGTTGCTTTCCGCATTCAAAAGTTCTGTACCCACTGCTCGTCATCCCACAGCTGCATAACAATGCGATCCCAACACTCTGTACTCGTCTCTCGCAACCAGAAACGGCGTTGCACCGTGTGCAGATGATCGGTGAAGGAGCTGAGCAATGCGGTGCTGTTGCTCTGCAGGGCATCGATCAGCCCCTGCTCCTCGGCGTCCTCGTCTGATTTGGAGCTCATTGCATACTGAAAAACCAGCCAAGATGTATTTAGAATGCTGAAGGCGACAGTGGAGATTAGAGCAGGATCCATGCTGTCGCAGTTGTGATTGCTCGCAAGTACTGCGTCACTGCACTGTTGAAAATAGGCGCGAGTTGCTATTGGCAACGAGGAAGACGCAAGGGGAACACAGTGCACCACAGGAAAATGAGAGTTTACCCATGGAGCTTTGCGTTCCTTTCCTTCATCCCAGGATTCCAAGCGCCGATTGAGGGAAAACTGAACTGTGGGATAGGTGCCCAGAATTCATTGCGCTACACCGCGATACTGCAAAGAATTCTGTTGCGTTGCAAGGAGCGACGTGTGTACGCACTGTCCCGCAATAAAAGTCACGTGTTTTTTATACCGCGATTGCCATGTTGCGCTTTAATCTGATCGTGTGTACATAGCCTTAGATAAATTGGAACACTGGGCCGAAAGAAACCTCATGAGGTTCAACAAAGACAAGTGCAAAGTCCTGCAGTTAGGACGGAAAAATCCCATGCACTGCTACAGGCTGGGGACTGATCGGCTAAGTAGCAGCACTGTAGAAAAGGACCTGGGGGTTATGGTGGACGGGAAGCTGGATATGAGCCAACAGTGTGCTCTTGTTGCCAAAATGGCCAATGGCATATTGGGCTGCATCAGTAGGAGTGCTGCCAGTGGATCAAGGGATATAATTATTCCCCTCTATTCGGCACTGGTGAGGCCACATCTGGAATACTGTGTCCAGTTTTGGGCTCCCCACTACAGAAAGGATGTGGACAAATTAGAAAGAGTCCACCAGAGGGCAACGAAAATGATTAGGGGGCTGGGGCACATGACATATGAGGAAAGACAAAAGGAACTAGCTTAGTCAGTCTGCAGAAGAGAAGACTGAGGAGGGATTTGATAGCAACCTTCAACTACTTGAAGGGGTGCTCCAAAGAGGAGGGAGCTAGGCTGTTCTCCGTGGTAACAGAGGACAGAACAAGGAGCAATGGTTTCAAGTTGCAGCTGGGGAGGTCAAGGTTGGATATTAGGAAAAACGTTCTCACTAGGAGGATGGTGAAGCATTGGAATGGGCTACCTAGGGAGGTGGTGGAATCTCCATCTTTGGAGATATTTAAGGTTCGGTTAGACAAAACCCTGGCTGGGATGATTTAGTGGGAGTGGTCCTGCTTTTAGCAGGAGGTTGGACTAGATGACCTCATGAGGTCCCTTCCAGCCCTAAGGTTCTATGATTCTACTGCATCCCTTTTCCAGGAGTCTGATTTGTTTTATGCACCCCAAGTTTCACCTCACTTAAGAACTACTTGCTTACAAAATCAGACATAAAAACCACAAGTGTCATGGCACACTATTGCGGAAAAACTGCTTATTTTCTCATTACCCTAGAATTATAAAATAAATCAATTGGAATATAAATACTGTACATATACTTCAGTGCAATACCTGAGCTTGTTTTTCACTCAGCCCCTTCTGTAGCCTGAGCCCCAGGGGGCTGAGCTAAAGCTTGCAATTTAGCTTCACAGGCCCCCGAGCTTCTGTCTGGCTTGCCATCCGCTAATGTCGTCCCTGTACTAGTGATACCCCGAAAACCCATTCAGTGACCTCTCCCACTGGCAGGGTTGCAAGCCACAGATTGAGAAACACTGATCTAAATGAGTTGAGGACCTTTGGTGAATCAATTTTTTTTTTTAAAAGGAGAAATGAAAATAAAATAACCTTTAAAAATATGGACCAGGATTGTTAAAGCAGCATAGGAAGGAATTATCTTGTCAAGAAAGTACCTCCAATATTCAGTAGCAGTTGGGCACTTAAAACCCTTTGGCTTCTTTGAAAATATTAGCCTTAGTAAGAAGGGAGTAGGGTGCAAAAGTGGGGAGGTTTTGGCAAAGGATCTGAAAATAATGAACAAAATTGGCTAGTTCTACTGCTCTACCACACTTAAAAAAACCACAATATAAGGAAAGGATTTCTTGGTTTTGAAGTACTTTGTTAAGGTATTTTTGCCATTGCTTACTACTACAAAATGGATACACAAAACTTGGCAAAATATGCAATTTGAGTATACCACAAATATGAGCAACAGACCCCAAAAAGGAACATTCTTTTGAACCCCTAAGAAAAGAGAACATGATAAATTACAAAGATAGAGAGTACCACAACACAGGATAACAAATTTAGCCATACATAATTGAGAATTATTCAAATTCAACATCAATATCAGTTATTTTCCAATGCAAATATTAAATTTCTCAGAAAAACACTATGATGAGATCACCATATTTAGACAAAATCATCAAAAAGGATTATTTTAAATTACATTATCGGAAGATTAGGTTTTAAATCATTCTGATTTCTGTTTTGTTTTATTTTTGCTTGAACAGTAAGGTGTGTTTATTTCAGAGGCAAGGAACACACATTTTTTTCATCATACAGCTGTGAAGATTTGCCAGAAAAAAGAATGACCGTTCCAGCACTGCCAAAAAAAAAGAACTGGGATTTCAAAGTAAACAATTTAGATGGTCACTAAATCACAGCTCTGCAGACATTTACGCACACAAGTAACTTCACACATGCTAGCAGTCCCATTGAACAGCTCACACGTAAGTTTCTGAGATGTGTTAGCAGGGTTAGGGCCTACGTACAGAATGACCTGAGCTCTTATCCTGTTAAGAAATTTTTTTATTTTTTTTTGCTGAGTGGGAGAGAAAGAAATTAAAATTCAGAGGGTAGAAAGTTAAAGTGGGTCAAAATTGAGGCCTAAACTAATTATGTACATATAAATGTATAAAATATTCCCACCAAAATCTCAGCACACATACAAATATGAAATAAAACCACCACAACACACACACGCACAAAAATAAAATATTTGACAGAGTCCTTTCTAAAAATAATTCATTCCACTTTTCCATGTGCATGGATGTAGCTTTTGTGGAGTTCAACATGACATGCACTGCTAGAATGTAAGAACCTGATGTCTCTCAACTGTTTCTTCAGAGGGGACATAAATCCAAGGACGGCACATATTTGGTTCATTGAAGAACCTTCCTCCCAACCCTAAGAGTAATGATGTGTAAGCCATCATTTGGATCAATTATATTCAACCCCAATTAAGTCCCCCTGCAATTTTATAGATTCACTTTAAAAACTGCAAGAATTGGACAAAAGTTATATGGGCAAGTATCTAAAATAACTAGGATTTTCATGATTCACCTCCACAGCTGGCCATTTAAACACTAGATCTAGAATACATTGAACAGCAGGAGGGATCACAAGCTGAGAGTTGTGTTTTGAACATTAAGTATACAAACAACTACTGAGATTCTTGATTAATCTAAGGACAGAAGTCTGTCCCTTGCTATTCGGACAAAATTCCCTTTGGCGGCAATGAGCATTTTGCATAAGTAAGGACTGTAGGTTTTATTTACGTACAGTATGCGGGCAAAGCAAAGTTGTTCTCAAGCCCCAAGAGACAGCAGTTTCCATCAGTTTCAGGCAGACAAGACTTTTCCTTTATGCAAAGGTCACCAAAAGGCTTGATAAGGAAGCATTCTGCTGATTTTTAGCTTCTAGGAGTAAGTTTAAGTTTCTGGTGTCAAAGTCATAGGGCCATGGAAGGAGAAAGCCTACACAATGGTAACATTTTATATTCCTCTCTTCTCTACAGACTTTCCCATGCAGGAATCACAAGATGCAACCTTTCATTATTTGCACTATGTTGAGTGGCCATTACGCACACAGCTTTTAAAAAGCTACAGTAATCCTGCTATTATTCAGAGTCAAAACCAGAACTGTACGAGAAACAGTTAATGGCCCATCAACCCTATGCAGCAGCTACATAGCGTCAGCTGTTTCTCTCTACCTATCATAAAACATAGTTCACTGGTTTTGGCTCACAAAGGATCTGCACAAGACACTCACAGTACATTTGCAAAATTCACACACTTGTTTTACGTTACCCAAATAAAGTATTCAATGAGTGCAGCCACTGGGTACAAGTCCAGATTTACTGAGATAAAGTTGATGAAATTAAACAGTAAGGTGAGTGCCAAGTCACATTTTTGCGATGAACCTGTTGTTGTTTAAAAAACAAACAAGGAGTCCTGTGGCTCTTTCCAAGACTGACAAATTTATTTATCGCATGAGCTTTTGTGGGAGAAAATCCCATTTCAGCAGACGCCTGAAGATGGGGAACTTGGGGAACGTGCAGAATGGGAGCAAAGTTCCCCATCTTCAAGCGTCTGCCGAAGTGGGATTTTCTCCCACGAAAGCTCACGCGCTAAATAAATGCGTCGGTCTTTAAAAGTGCCACCGGACTCGTTCGTTTGGCTGAACTAGCCCAACACGGCCACCCCTTTGGAACGGGGTGTTTAAAGTTTTACTGCGCCACATCCACCCCCTTCAATTTCTCCACCTCCTCTTCGTGTTCCTCGCAGGCCTGCGTGGATGAGACAAACCCGCATTCCGACATGGCATTTTCTTGGGCCAACTTTGGCCTGCAAACCAATCCCCTCCGAGCAGATCTCGGGCACAGCAATGCCTGGCCGTGACACAGGAGAGAAGAGAGATTTGGGCAGGGGAGGTGGGCGAGACCAGGGGCCTGCCCTGCTGAATTCGCCCAGGATTGTGGCGAGCCAGGGCCGCACAGCTGCGTCTTGCAAGGCGGCGGCTGCGGGCAGAGCGGAGAGCGCTGCTAACCTGCGCAGCGCCGAGCACCGCACAGCTCGCGCTCCTCCCCAGAGCCAGCCGCTCAGGGAGCATGAAAAGCAGAGCGGGGGGATGCAACCCCCTCCCCAGGGACAGCGGGGGAAAGTCCCCCGGAGAAAAGGCGCCTGGAGCCGGGCACGGGCTCCCCCCACCGGCCCCAGCCCGGGCACCCACCTTCCCTCCTCCATTGTGCGCCGCGCAGGCCTCCGCGCCGGGCCAGTCAGCGCCCGTGATTCAGCATGGCCGCAGCGCCTTCCTCGCACGGCGACAGCGGGGCGAAAATGCAGCCGCCGCCGCCACCCGCCCGAGCCGCCCTCCTTCCTCGCGCGCCCTGCTGCGGCCCGCCCCGCGGCTGCGCCCGTCGCCTAGCAACCGCCGCGGCCCACCCGCCCCCCAGCTGCTGCAGCTGCGCCGGGCTCGCGTGGGCCGGCGCCCGCCAGGAGGGGCCGCCTCTAGGGCACCGCCCTAGCGCGGCGCCGCCCGGCCTGCTGGGGCCTGCGGGCAGAGCTGCGGCAAAGCTGCAGATGTTCCTGGGGGTGGGGGACAAAATCCGCCCAAAGGGAGTTTGGGGCATGAGCCCCGCACGCAGGCTGGGGGTCCCGCCCGGCTGCAAGGATTTCCCCCAGTTTGGGGATTGCTCCCGGCCGCACACTGCCTCCCCCCGGCCATGCCTCAGCCTGGAAGCAGGACAAGGCCTGCAGACGGAGGGGGCAACCCCTGTTGGGCATCACCCCTCCCTGCTCTTTGCAAAAAGCATCTGAGAAAGAAGGATTTCCTCCCACGAAAGCTCATGCGATAAATAGTTTTGGGCTATGACCCCACTGTTGAGAACTGCGGATGGGGGGGGGGGGGTGTATGCTGCGCTCCTGAATTAACCCCGCAAGAAGTCATTTCTAGAACAGAGCTTTTCAGAAAACGCCCAATCTTGATTTCCAAAGGGTCAGCAGGGGAGAATCCATCCAGGCACTTGGGAAATTGTTCCCAAGGTTAGTCTGTTAAAAAGTTACTCCCTAGTTCCCGATCTGTCTACGTTCTCTGAACAGGTAGGAGAGGAAACAGGTCAAGAGCAAGGCTACTGCTGCCCCCCGTACCTAAACAGATCTACTGGCCAAAAGGCAGGTAGAGGACCCTATGGCTAGTTTGTACCAATTGTGCAGGACTCCATCACGCTGCAGCCTCCTATGGTGCCCCACTTCACACACACCTAGCAGGAGCAGGGCTCAACCTCCAGCTTCTTGTTTTAGACAAATAGTGCAGAAAAGCCCTAAATAGTGCACTAAAATAAGCTCCAGTGACTTGGGCCACTACTGTCCAAGACTGCCCTATTTAACTAAGGACATTTCCTTCTTAGTATTTCTCTTTTAAAGAACTCCGCCTGTAGGTCCAGCTCTGCTAAACACGTACCTGTGTTCCAGCTCTGGTAAAGTTAGGATGCTTACGCCAAAAATAACCTGCAACACACCTGGACATTCATCTTACAGTACTAAAGAACTCTGGAACCACTATCAATGTATTATACAAGATTACAGTATGTTTGGCCATTAATGCAGAACGTTGTATGATCTATTAAAAGAGACTAATGGGGGTCTCTATACCACCCACACTGACGACAAGTATGTGTAATATACTTTACCATCGAGAAAATGCTCTGTCTGGACTCCAGGTGCAAATCAGTTCACGCCCTGAAGCATAGGATTCAGTAATACTCACTCTTTTTATCCCAGCTAATTAACTGCTGATGTTCTTCCTCCTTTTAATCATTTATGAATTTTACTAAGTTATTTTCCTCCATCATATTCTGCGGCAGTGAGTTCCAGAGGCTAACATATAATTAACACAGAAGTATTTACTTTCTTCATTGCTTTTTCATTTCATCTAACATTTTTATACTATGGAAAGAGATACATAGTGGACAGAAGGCCATCTTTACATCACATAACTCTCTTCTAAACATCTCCTTTCTAAATGAAATAACTCTCCCCTTTAAAATGTCTCCTCATACAGATGTATTATCCTTGTCCTTTTTGTTCCCCATCTTGGTTCCAAGTCCTTTAAAACATATTGGTAATAGCAATTTAATCATTTACACATGTACAAAGCATTCTTCCAGAAACTCCTTGTAAATATTAAGTACCTAAACAAGGTTCTATCAGTGCCATTCTACAGCTGAGAAAACTTAGGACAGATTGGTTAAATGAACTGGATTTAAAAAAAAAAACCACACAAGAATGCAGTGTTCAGCACAGAACTAAGGCCTTCATCCAGGTCTGCAGTTTAAACAAGTTCAGCGGCCTCCCTATAGACAGAGAAAATAGAGCATAAAGCAGAGCTTCACACAGGATTTAGAAGAACAGGGAGGATGTTTCCAAATTACTCCCTTTGAAAAGGTCGTTGAGTGAAAAGATCGTCACTAAAACCCTATCCTACATTCCAAGTAGGGTGATGAGACAAGCAGCATGAAAAAAAAGCAGGATGGGGTTGGGGGAGTGGAGGGGATAACAGGCATCTATATAAAATAAAGCCCCAAATATCAGGGCTGTCCCTATAAAATCAGGACATCTGGTCACTAATTCCAGGTGCCCATTCAATCATATACTCAATGGCATATGGCATACAAGGTAGTGAAAGTGCAAGAATTCAAGGCACAGAGCAAAGGCTAAAAGTTGTAATAATTTATTTAAAACCTATGGGCCTAGTCCCGCTCCCATGGAAGCAAATGGCAAACCCCCCAAATAATTTCAAGACAAGCAAGCATGGCCCACCATTGATACCCAATACCAACCCCTGAGCAGCATACGTTCACTAAACAACTATCATAACAAAACACCAGCCTTTCAGCCCAAAGACCAACAGCAAAACACCACACCTCAACCAACTTAGTACCTACTACTGAACTAAACCAAGAGCCCTGTGAATGCTTTGTTAGATAGCTACATTTAATACTGAATCTTAAATTCCCTCCAGTGGGACTGGCTTACCACAGCCACGGAATGTTAAATCCCAGACAGACTATGGCCTTGTTCACACTAGGAACTTTTGTCAACAGTCCTAATGTACCCACTAGACCCCCTCTTTGCCACCAAAACTGCCCTGTTCCGTCAACAAAAAGCCACCAAAACGAGTGGCATAGGGCTTTTGTGGGCAAAGTATCAATGTCCACACTCTCCCTCTTTATAGGGGTGGGGGCTGTGGTACTTGTCCATTTCATTGCTCTAGTAGAGCAGTAAAATTGACAAGTAATGGTACTTAATTTCACTGCTTCGTTAGAGCAGTGAAATTGACAGGGGGGGGGGGGAGAGTCCTCCAGCAGCAAGGCTTCACTTGCCTGGGGCTCCTTAGAGTCCTGAGCAGGATCCACCAGAGCTCATCCACCCCATAGCCACCCCACTGCCCTCCCAGTTGCCAGAAGAGCCCCAATGGCTTCAGGTGTGCTGCTGAGGATGAAGCCTCACGGAGCTGAAGCCGCCGGGGCTCTTCCGTCCCCAGAAGCAGCACATCGGAAGCTCCTGGGGCTCCTCTCTCGCTGGTGGCAGGGGAGGCAGCCGCCTGCAGTCCCGGCTCCGCAGCGGGAGGGGGGCTGCCCCATTGAAGGATGACCCTCTCTGCTGCAGGGACATGGACCTGGAAGCCCAAGGCAGCTGCAGCAGAGCTGCTGTGGGCCCCAGGCACAGTACCTGTGTCCCTACCAAGGGTGGGGGCAGCAGGGGGCCTGTGGGTGGTTCCCTGCAGGGAGCTGAGATTGACCTCTCAGCTCCCCCACACTGCCTCTTTTGTTGGTGGAAGTGGCCCTAGTGAGGACGCACTCCACAGACAAAAGGATGGCTGAGAGCACACTCGCCACCACTATTTATCACAATTTATCACCAAAGCCTTCTTCAGTGTGCCACTATTCTTTCTACATAAGCAAGTAACATGTAAAAAGAATATTCTGCATCAGACTGAGATGCAAAAGAAATCTTTTTACCAAACCAAATGTTCATTTTTTTAAACTCTGTGACCGTTGCCCTCTAGTGGCAGAGATGCATTTTTACACTAATCCTGTTTTCCATTAGCTTGCAAAGCCACACTTTTTTAAAAAAACCACATTTTCTAATCTCTAGCAGAATATTACCCCTTAAATTTAGGCCTTGAAGATAAAAGTGGCTAAGATTACCATCTAGTGGGTGAGGTAATATCCTGTGTAGGAGCAAGAGATGAAACCTTCGAGCTACACAGAGTTCTTCCTTCGTTTGGGGAATGTGATCAGAATGCCACAATTCCTCTGTTGACAATTCCTTATGTTTAACTCATGTCCCAAGAGACCATTCAAGATGAAGTGGGCAATTAACACTTCTGCAGTCATACCACAACCGAAGATTAGTGGGTTACAGATTGTTGTAAAGAGACATAAAACCAGTCTCTCTATTACTGAGTCCATGATTTTTAGGGCAAGTCCACACTTAAAAATCTGCCACTGTAGCACTTTAATGAAGGTCTAAACTTTTCTGTTGGCTTAGTTAATCCATCTCCCCGATAGGCAGTAGCTATGTTGCCAATAGTGCTGTCTAGACCAGCATTTAGGTCAGCATAACTATGTTGCCAGCTTTTAGCATCTAGAAAAGTTATGAATTTAAACTCCCTGGCTCACCTCTTGAAGGTATTGTGCGGTTTTCTTTTGATTACTAGGCTGGAGAGGTCAGATATGGAGTGAGTGTTTTGTGTAAAGTGTACAGCCACAGGTGACAGAGTTTCCAAGGGGTAACCCTGTTAGTCTAGTTCAGCAAAACAAACAAGTCCTGTGCAGTGGTTAAAGTATAATTTGACAGGCCCCAGAACGCTCCTAATCTCTGGGTCCCCTTCCTGGATTGTCTGGGCCCCCTTCATGCATGTGTGGGCCCCAGCCCAGGTAGGCATTTGCAACCACTTCTCAGCACCACATACATCAGTTATCGCTCCATAAAAATATTTTATATGGCGTTTATGGCTATAGCAATTATTGTCACAAACTAGCAAACACTGCATCACACAATAAGTATTGTGATTAACAATGATGGGGAATAGGACCTGCCAGCAGCCAGGGCAGGGTGGAACATGCATTTTGCTGGATTTTTGTATTTTTAGGGGCCCCGGAACTCTGGCCCCTCAAATTTGGGGGCCCCGGAACTGTGTTCCAGTGCATTCCCCCTTACTTTAACCCCTGGTCCTGTGGCACTTTTAAAGACTAACAAATGTATTTATCACAGAAGCTTTTGTGGGAGAGATCCCACTTTGTCAGATGAAAATGGAAAATTTTCAAGCATCCGACAAAGTGGGATCTCTCCCATGAAAGCTCATGTGATAAATAAGGGTGATAGGGTGTTTTTTGTAAATCAACATGCTGCTCATAACTTTTGTGTTTGTTACAAAGTCTTACTCTCCTCTTTGCATTTTTTCCTGAGAGAACAGCACCTGACGTCACTCACAGCCAATTATGGCACAGGCACAAGTTGTCTTCCCCTAGCCATAAGGGGGCATCTTGGGAAAGTGTACAGGGATCTCTGAACCAATTCCCAGCTATATTTCATGCTTGAGAATTGCAGAATCAAGACAAGTCGACAACACAAACACTCACTACCAAGCTATGTAAACACCTGAACAAAGGGAAAAGATTTCCCAATCAGCAGAAGGAGATGGGGGCACATGTTCTTGTAATAGTTAAAACAAAGTGAGCCAAATTACACCACATTATGAACATTCTAATTTATTAACCAGAGGTAAAACCATTTACATATTTGTATATTTGCCAACAGACAGGGAGGCAAGCACATTTCAACTTAAAATAGATATAACTGATTTGTTCTTTTCCAGTTATGGGTGCTTGTGTGATGGTAGTGGTCAGAGTCCTGGGATTCAAGTCCTGACATCACTGACTTTGCCAAGATTTTTAATGGCATGCACGTGCCTAACTTTCACTTGGAGTTAAGTACCACCTGAAATTTAACCCCCCTGCCCCCCACTTCTTCCATTTCTACCCTCTGTAAAATGAGAAAACTACTTATGTAATTTGTAGGTATGTTGTGAAGCTTAGTGTGTGTAGTATAACTTAGAGAACTGTTTACGCCAGTTTCCCCAGCCTCATCCATTATCAGCCCTGTATGCCCACTACCTCTAAATTTTTTTCATTTAAAAAAATATTTTATCTTTAATTTTTGTTCTTTGCAGCAGTCTAGTAAACATGGTCACAGTGCCTAATATTCTCATAAGCACATTGCTTTGTTTAATCAGCAAATAGGGACTCAGGTCTTGTACACACTACAAAGTTATTGCGCGGTAAGGCTCCTTACCGCACGATAACAATCAAAGCATCCACACACTAAAGCTTCTTGTTGCGCGGCTACAGCCCTCTTGCCGCGCAACATGTAAACCACCTAAACGAGGGTGGTAAGGCTTACCACGGAACAGTTGCTCCGTGGTACAGCCTGTGTGGACGCTTTTGGGCTGTTGACAGCCTCCGGAAATGTCCCAGAGTGCCAAACTGGGCCACTCTGGGACATTGGAGCTGTCAAATATGTCAATTTCACTGCTCTAGCTGAGCAGTGAAATTGACATCGGGGATCGGGTGGCAGGAGAAGCTCCAGTGGAGCTTCTGCTGCCACCCGAACTCCTGGACTGAGCTGGGGGGCCGGCTCCGGTCCGAAGCCCGGGAGCTGAGCTGGGGGGGCTGGCTTGAACCCTCGCCGGTTCGGGCCAGCCCCCAGCTCAGCCTCGGGGCTTCGGATGACAGTGGGGGCTGGCACGCAGCCCCCGCTGCCACCGGAAGCCCTGCAGCTGGGCTAGGGGGCTGGTTGTGGGCAATGCATGGTGGGACAGGTGCCCACCATGCACTGCTCTTCTTTCACAAAGGAGCATTCACACGGTGAATGCTCCTTTGCAAAAGAAGCAGCAATGTGTACATGAGAAAGCGCTATATTTATAGCGCTTTCCTTGTCCCGCAATAAAAGTTATTGCGGGACAAGTCTGTAGTGTGTACATGGCCTCAGGCAGCCTGTCTACTGCCACCTAAATAATGGATTGTGCCTCATGAACCAACCTGATACCTCTTTGGACAGATAATCACTGTTCAGTCTATATACTCAGCTACAAAGCCAACTGCAATTTGGAGGTTAGACCCATTCTACTCTCACAGAATCACTCATCGCTTTTGTTAATTTGAGGGCTCAAACTATGCATGGCAGTTTCATATCACAACTATATTGAGAGAAAGTAAAATGTTTTAAGGAGACGTTACTAACAAACACTTCTGCCTGCATTATTTTTAACACACTATTGTCATACACAATTTTGTTTTATGAGCACACAAGTTTAATTGAAAGAAAAAAGAAAATGGACATTATCTCTATTTCTACTCCGAGCACATCCTCTCACAGGATTCCAGCTCGAGTCCAATACCTGTAGCACGACAAGTTGGGACACCCCCAAGCTGTTACATTTTTGGTCCCCTGCAGCATTTCCAATTAAGAGCAGCTTTTTTCCCATTCCAACCAATAATTTCTCAGCACCCTCTCAAATCACCGGTACACAGTGGGCAAATTGTCAGCACCAACTATTCTTGATTCAATATGGCATGCCATTAACACCACTGACGAAACAAGGGAAAAATGAAAAAGCATCTAACTCCCTCTAGTGCGCCAGTGCTGAGACATACTTTGCCAAAGCAGAGTCACACTAGACGCCAGTCTTCAAAGTGTCTGACTACCTCCATGGCATCAAAGTTGGTGATCTGCTATGGTGCAGGCTGTCACTCACTAACATCTGCAAGCCTGAGTGCTGGAGTACCCATGAGCCTGGAGTGGCAATGCAATGCACCAGGGATGACACACCTCCTCTTCATGGTGCAGTTGCAAGGAATTGGAGGCATCTCCTCCTGTGATGGTGATACATAGATTCCAAGGCCAGATGGGATCATTGGGATCCCATGGAAGACAAGCTGTAGAACATCTCCAAACTAATTCCTGCTTGAACTAGTGCCTATTTTTTAGAAAAATAGATATTAAGATTGATGTGCTAACTGACTTCCCTTGCTCCATAATGCTGATACACCAAGACCGGAGAGCGACACCCATGAAGTAGTATGAACATATTGGAGTGCTCCATCTTCTATGAAAATGATACTTAAGTATGAGGCACCTTTTTCCTTAGCACCAAAGTGCGAAAAGTGGAGCACTAATGCACATGGGTGCCCCCTTCTTTCATGGCAAGGAGTCAATATAACAGTTCACCTTCCCTTCAAAAAGAGTTGCTGCTTCTAGGGAAGAGTGGTCAGGACTTACCTATCGTGGCTTCAGTGTGCCCTATCTGAGGGGCTGCTGCTTTACCTAGAGTCAATTTATCCAGATAACCCTCTTCCTAAGTGCTGATGCTCTGAGGACAAGTTATTAACATACTCAAATGCCTCCTCTTTTGAAGCACTAAGGCTGAGAGGTATGCTGGAAGGTGCTACAATAACATATTGAAGCAAGGACGAGGTGCTGACCCCAACCTCCATGATTGTAGACTCTAGCCTTAATACCCCTTCCTGGCACTACGGCAGGAAAAGCATGTCCAATCCACAATATTAGGCACCTGAGGAGAGATCACCTGCCTTGGGCAGTAACTGAAGCAACTCTTCGAGAGGTGTCCCTCTACAGGTGTTCATGTTTGGCATGCTCACACCCCTTGTGCCTTTAAATGTGAGACTTTTTCATAGCAGTGCCCATTCAGCCTGCCTAGAGCAGTGAAATTGACAAGTATGACAGCTCTGGTGTCCAAGTGGCCTCGATTGGCACTCTGGGACATTTCCAGACACTGTCAAAAGCGCAAAGAATGTACACACTCCCCTACCACAGATCATCTGTTCCGCGGTAAGCTAACCACCCTCATTTAGGTGATTTGGCTGTTGCCACGCAACAAGCAAGATTGTAGTGTGTACACTCACAGCCTTATCATATGATAAAGCGCCTTACCGCACGGTAAGGCTGTAGTGTGTACAAGCCCTAAAGGAGAAACTAATAAAGGATACAGAAGAGCTATATGAAGTAAAGGCAGCTTCCCTAAAGGAGCCAGATCAGCAGCAGATTAAGTTTGATGTTCAACTCCTGTAGGCAGCTTCCTTGCTAAGTGTGATGAGCAAGGAATTGAGTTCCAGTCAGCTGCCAAAAAGAGGTAGCTGGAATGGAACAGGTAGCTCATTTGGACAGCCATAGCCACAGAGGGCCAAAATATTGAAGAGTTAGGAGGTCTGAACTGGCCTTGCAATGGAGGTTGGAGAAAAATAGTGCCATTCTTCACTTTGCCTATAATGCATATTTGAGAGCCTTTGTAAAGGTTTGCTACTCTCCCATTTCTGTGGATCTTGCCCATAGCAACAGGCAAGTGGGTTTTTTTTTTTTTAATAAAAAGGAAAATATATGGTTGCAAAACTGCAGAAACTACCTGTGTCATACCTGAATATTTTTAAATCAACTTTTCAGTTGACTAGATTATGAATGGACTATGTCCTTTTAAGGTAAGTGTGTGTTCCAACCGGTAAAACACATCATGCTTTTAAGAATCAGATTTTAATCTCCACTGGGACAGAGCATCTGGGAGGGACATGCATGAAGGTATTTGACAATCTTTTTTCTATTACATTAACAGTTAAACTGCCAGGGCTTTTTATGGGCATCACCTATTTGTCAGGGAAATTTCTATAATGTTCATCAGCAACATTTGTTAAGATCAGTAGTTCTCAACCAGGGGTATGCAGAGATCTTCTACAGGGTACATCAACTCATCTAGATATTCACCTAAGTTTGTAATAGGCTCCATAAAAAGCAAAGCAAAGTCAGTACAAATAAATCTCATACAATGACTTTATATTGCTCTTTATATTATACACTGAAATGAAGTACTATATTTATATTTCAATCCATTTACAATTATATAGTAAAAAATTTAAGTTTTCAGTAATCATGTGCTGTGACACTTCTGTATTTTTGTGTGAGATTTTGTAAGCAAGTTACCTTAAAGTGAGATGAAACTTGGGGATATGTAAAACAAATACGACACTGAAAAAGGTACAGTAGTCTGGAAAGGTTGAGAGTCACTGTCTTAGATGAGAAGAGCTTTGGTAGGAAGTCAGCAGCAATTATGAAAGCTAAAACTTGTCACACAGAACAATGAACATTTCATTTAAAAGCAGGCTGTCTCCAAGATTTGCACACAACATGAGAAGTTTAAATATCCCATAAACAGCTTGATTTTTTTTTTTTTTGAGTAAAACTTTAAAAAACAAAAAACAAAAAAAAAAAAGTTATCCACCCCTAAATGCCTCCTGAAATGAAGCTCTATAGTTAGAATTCAAGAGGTAGCAGCTGGAAGCTCCAGAACAGATGGTATTGTTAGTCAAAACCAGGCCAGATAAGTAGGTTTTCAGAGCCCTGCCCTTGGTTACTTGGATGGCTGACAATCTGAGGATGTATCTAGTGTTCCAAGCTTGATGCGTCCCTGTGGCACTCAGCAGTAGCTCAGACTAAGATCCCAACCATATCAAACTTTTAGCACAAAGTTCCAACGTAACACTATCACCAGGTCAACTGCGCCAATGTTAAAACTGATGCAAAATGCTAGGTGCTGCCAAAACTGTGTCCAGTATCCAGTTCTTAAATGACATCTAAACTAGCAGTAGCACCAATGGGAACTTTTTCTCCCTTCTAAAATCCCTTACTGTAATATAGCCTAAAGGTGTGCGATGTTCACTCAATTTAAGCTGGTAATTAATTATAATTTTCAAGGGAAAAAAGGAAACAGAAATAGCTCTCACTTTTGACCAAAGTTACTACAGCTTGCCCCTTCAGCACTCTCCATTACACTCTTCTCCCCCTCTCTCCATGAGATGGTTTGGACATTTTTGAGGGAGGCAGGGATAAGAAATGGGAATTAAAGGACTGTACAACTAGCAGTGATACCAGTTTAAGGGTGACTTACTTTCCTCCGATTTTTATAAATTAAGGAACTTCTACAAAATTCTTGGAGCAGAGAAGGTAGAAAATTAAGAATGGGATCAAAGGAACCTCAGAGAGATGGATATCCAATTCCCTTGGCTCCTTTTAAAAATCCCAGCCTAGAACACAAAAGTGCCAGAAAATTCTTAAACATACACTTTGCAACAAACACTCATTTCTTCGTGTAACAAACATACACCCATACAAAGGATGCAATTAGTAATATGCATCTACTATGTAAAGGCTATCTGCTACAATAGTGCATTGATTACACGTAAGCACATACGAGTATGTCAAAGACTAATTAGTAAATGCTATAAAATATAGTGATTACAAAAACTCACAAATGGTCATTAGGTGGGCTTTTAAGTAACACTGGTGCATCATATACCCTATCGTAAAGGAAGTATGAAGATGTAAATCTCCTTTTAAACACAAAGTACAACCTAGCAATTCATCTTAAATTAAGTATTTAAAAGAGTTATACATGAATGGAGCCATGCACGGTCAATTAAACCCACATCACCCTGTAAACTCTAGTTGTAGAGAAAAACAAGGTTTTTTGGATAAATTTTCAGCCAAAGAGTATGTTGACTCAGGGTATTTTTATTTTTAATAGATACACAAGATTTCACTTAATACGTCATTTAACTTCCACTACGATTAATTTTTCTTATTTAAGAATGTTTTTATCCCTGTTAAGATTCCACAGCAAATTATACCACGGTAAATCCATTCACAGATCAAGTGATAAAATGTCAACCTGTCAAAAACAAAGAAAGGACACTCCCTTGAGAAACTTTTGAGAAAGCTAGTACCCTTTACTGAAGCAAATGCTGTTTCATCAGATTGCCGTAGTGAACACCTGTTTCTTTCCACCAAAATACTGTATATTCTCTTCCCCATCCACCCAAAAGAGCTGTATAATTTCACCAAGTGTCTCTCCATGTGTATTTATTAGAAACTAAGAATTTAAATCAAACAATTGCAGCTTGGAAAACCTATTAAATTAGATCTGTTTCCTGACTTCAGCGAGAATTAGGATTCTCAGTACATGCAGCAACAATACCAGCAGATAGTTGTAAAGACAAATGATCAATGATCACTTATCTAAGGCTGAATCCACGCTTAAGAAATATACCATTCTAAAACCCATTAATTATAAAAACGCCTCGTCTCCACAGAGATGCTCCAAATCATGGGTGGGGGTCAAAGCAAATACCACTGGGAATGGACTGTTTCAGCAGGTTGAATATCATTTCAGTCTCAATTTTAGTGCAAGTGTGGCACAAAGTAGCTGAAACAATTCAACTAGTCATCTTATTACTGCTCTGCAGTGCACATTCAAAGCCTCTTGACGCTTCCCAGAATACACTGTTGGGCACTGTGAAGTAGTTACCTTGATTATATGACATGGCAGGTGAAGTCATTAGGACAGTACTAGATGAACACAGGCCAACCTAAAAGGTTTCACCATGGCTACACTGTAATGAAACTTCTGTTCAATGCCCTACCATGCACACAAATTAAACCTACAAAATGACTGGGGGAGGGGCAGGAAGAGATTTCATTTTTAAAATATTCACTTTGTCTCTTCATTGCTGCTGTACTGCAGATTGGTGACCTACATGATTTTTAAAGTAATCAGACTGAAGTGTGTCATCAGTGTTCCTGGTAACATTTTAAAGAAGCAGTCATCTGAACTGTCACTTTTTATGTAAGAAAAATGGTTCATTTTCATTTCAGTAATTTGTAGGGATTATATATTAAATATGCAAGTGTTCTGTAGGGTTTTTTTAATGCACTAGTTGTCACTTTATTCAAATTCTAAACAGGACTTTGAATGAGACAAGTACATTTTTACAGCAATAGGTAAAGTGCTGTTAACTAGAGTTGACTTCGCCCTTAAAAATCATGAGATACAAATTAAAGCAACCAGTTTAAATCAGATCCTTTACCAATTCCTTAGATTATAAAGATGAAAACAATATTCATAACAGATAAAGTAAATGAACTAACCTACATCTTCCACTTTTTTGTACTTTATTCTGCTTGGAAAGCCGACTAGTTGGTTTAAACTTTGTTTCTCAGTCACAAGACCAGCATGATGTCAATATTCATATCCAACAAGAATGCTTAAACCACAAAATTTTAATCAAAGTTTGTCAGTTAACACTTGATCTAATATTAAACTACAGCAAACTAAGGCCACATTTCTTCTGAAGGAGGGTGTCAAGACCCTTTAACATCACAGCTTTTGTTAATTCATCATCTAGGTACACATGACCATATAAGAAAAACAAAAAGACTAATGATAAAAGTGTGATCAAATGCACCAAATAAAGTAAAAAGATTTCTCATCCAATTAATCCTTAGGAGTTACCATCATCAATAGTAGGTAAAATATTTTCATACAGGTGAGATTTAAGCTGGTGTCCTTTTAATACATCACAGAATATTTTGACCACTTTTTATAGCCAACATAGTATCATAAAATCCTATTCACCTAAGCCTTGGAAGACAGGTTCCTTCACAACTGGTTGTTCCTGTTCTCTATAGAGAAGCAGTCAACAGAGCAACTATCAACTATTTGAGGCAGTCTCCAGGAAGCAATTCTTAAGAAAAATATTAATAAAAATCATAAGGAATCATAATCCTTCATGACATAAGCAGTAGAGAAGTTAAGTATCTCCTTCATAGTATACATGCAATTTCTAGAGTTTTCACCTTTCCTAGAATCATGTAGTGGTACATGACAGAGGAAGGACATTATTGAAAAACCAAACAGTTTCCAATATAGCATTTGTTTTCAGTATGAGCAAGTTGTCACACAAGGCATGTAGGTATATTGTAAAGTTAGAGTTTTAAATGAAGCATTTGCCTAGTTCAATCAGAGGACAAGTTTAGGCTACAAAAATGGTTTTAATTGTCTCCCACAACACAAGGTTCTCTCTTGCTATGATTAAAACAAGGCAACTTTGCAAGGGCCAGGATTGAATGTGACTGAACTGTTTCCCCAACCCAAAGTCTGCAATTCAATGCTTAGTTGTTTAAACTGCATGGGGACAACTGTGCTTTTATGTGGGTGGCCCATCCCCCAAATCTCAGCATATTTCTAGAATGCATAGAAGAGGAGCATTTAAAACATAGATTTCAGATAAAAAACATAACCAAGGGTCTTTGAAAAGGAAAGTTGGTAAAGCTAACTAGATGCAATATGGTATTTTGCAAACATTGTTAAACAGACTTACACTTGACTTCTGCACTTTTCCTAAACTACTTAGGCTGGTTCAGGGCAGATATGTATGAATTTCTGGATGCAAATTTGTATTATAATTGCAAACCAGATAACTTAATACCTACTTACAAAGCAAAAGGCGTGAAAGCAAGTTTCCCAGTTTAAGTCCTCTGAATTAGTTACTGATCACAAAGGCCTAGAAAGGCCTCCTTTTTGAGGCCTGTTCCATTCAAGATCTTCAGTTTATGCTTGGTCTACAAAAGAAAGTTGTACCAGTTTAATTCAAAAGGAATGATTTAAACCAATCTAAACTCTAATAAAATATTGCGGGTCACTGATTTCAGTTGAAAGCAGGTTTATTAATTCATCAACTATGCAGAAACAAAATAAGCCCAATTCCAATTGAAATCAGCATCCACTAAGTCTCTTATGCTGTTTTTAAACTCTCCATAGAGAAGGCCTTAGTTTTTAGAGCCCAATACCGCTCCCACTTAAGACAATAGTACTTTTGCCATTAATATCAATGGAAGCAGGATCAAACCCATAGAATGCAGTGACAGACAGCAATATGGTTAAGTGTTAAACATTAAGTGTTTAGAAACCTGGATTCAGTGATTTTACTTTTTTTTTTTTTTAAATCCATGCTCCATGTCATACATACTCTCACTCAAGCATGTAAGGAATTCAATTCTTTATTTGTGATATCCATAAACGATGCTATTCTATATTTCTATCCAAGAAGGCAGTTTTCCCCTATAACATTATGCTCTTTTTTTCCATAAACAACAAACTTTAATTCTATTGCGTGAAAGGGCTACAAATATACATTTGTTAATCAAGCAGACTACACAGATATTTTGCTTTACAACTGGCACCTATGTTACTGGTACACTTAGCTGCTCATTTATCACCATAGCACTTTGCCCAAACAGTTTAAATTATCACTTCTTTTGAAGGATGGGCAACTGTAAGTTTTAGAAATGTACTGAAGCAAGTATTTCAAATCCATTGTTTCAGTCAATACGCAGGGAGCCCATCTTTAGTTACATGCAGATTTGATTTTTATTTCAGTCTACACCAATCATCTAATGGCATAAAATACCTTTCAAAAAAATCTAGGAGAGTTGTCAAACCAATTTTGTCTCTGTTGTAAGGAAGCCTACTGCAGTGGTTCTGCCATTCTGCCAGTAGATGGTGCTGCAAAGGATTCTTGGGGAACTTTAATGAAGGACAATAGTTCAGATCAAGAGAAAAGTCTGTTTTAACCTGGTACTATGAAAACAAGTAGGCATTTAATAGACGAGATAAATGTCGACCCTTTCCTTAATGAATCATTTACAGACAAGCCAATAAGAGGATCCGAAACTAAGCAATTGAAAATTTTGAACATTTTATATGAATGAAGCACATGCTTAACACAAACTATTTCTTTAGAACTATACAGTACATACGTTGATGGAAAAGTCCTATAGAAAAAATTGACCAACCATGTCAGCACATCAATCAAACTGCCTAGTACAAGATGGTGGATGCACACAAACTGCAAAAGTGAGAATGAATATTTAAAAAACAGACCACATCCACTAATAAGTACTTCAAAAATTTGTCTAAAGTGTTTCAAAACCAATAAATCCACTAATGGGACGGCAAAAAAAGTAAATTAGGACCTTTACTGGCAATAAAGTCTCTAACAAAGAATAAAAAGCAGAGGAACAACACTTGCGTCAAACCCAGAAAAGCCTTAAACCGTACGGAATGGATCCTAGGAAAAAAGTTAGACATGTAAAGGTCAATGAACACAATGATTTATTTAAAAAATAAAAAACGTAAAAACGATTTCTTTTCCTCCTTTACAGAAATGTTAATTTCAGTCATGGGATCCGAGCAGATTTTGTAAGGAAAAAAAAAATGTAGTAGCCAGGTATCGAGTCCTTACAACAAAGTAAATTCCCCCAATCCCCCTCCCCCCCTTTTTTTTAAACTTCAGAATCAGGAAGACATTTCCCACCCCACCCCCCCCCAAAAAACAAATTAAAACAAGACATTTTCATTGCTAGTATAAAAACGACCAAGGTCCAAGTAATAATAAAAAAATAGAGTCCATCAATGACTGTAACACAAAGTATGTGTGTGTGGGGCCCAGTCCATCTTCAGAGAGAAAGAAGTGGCACAGGCAGAGGCGACCCCCAGAGGGCATTTAGGAGCGGCTCCCACAGCAAGGGAGGCATTTATAGGAACGGCCCTTAGGCGAGTGAGGGGAGAAACCATTTGAAGCTGCCCCGTAACAAAGGGAGGGCTCTCTCTCCTGGCCGCCCCCAGTGGGTATGGGCGCCTCCGCCTAGAAGGAGCTGCCCCCATACCCTCCCCCGCCGTAGCCTCCTCTGTACGGTCCACTGTTACTGCGCCCCCCCCAGCCACCGCCCCCTCCTCCGCCTCCTCCGCCGCTCTTCATGGGGCCGTAGGAGGACTGGTGTTGGCTGTAGCTGCCGAACCCGCCGTACCCGTTGCCGTAATCGCCCCCGCCCCCATAGGAGCCGCCGCCGTAGGATCCGTAGCCGCCGCCCCCGCCGTAGCCACCGTAGCTGTTATAGCCGCCGCCTCCTTTGGAGAGCCCGTTGTGGTCCCGATTGCCGGATCCGCCGCCGCCCCGGCCTCGGCCTCCGCCCCGGCCGCCCCGAGAAGGCCGCGACGAGCCGCCGCCTCCACCGCCCGACTGGATGTCCTCCTTGGGCACGGCCTTCTTGACCTCCACGCGGTGGCCCTGGATGGGGTGGAACTTGACCACGGCGGCCTTGTCGGCGGCGTCGTGGTTCTGGAAATAGACGAAGCCGAAGCCGCGCTTCTTTCCGCTCTGCTTGTCGGCGATGATCTCGGCCTTCTCCACCGGGCCGAACTGGCTGAAGTGCTGGACCAGGTCCCCCTCGCCCACGTCTCCCTTCAGGCCGCCCACGAAGAGCTTCTTCACCTTTGCGTGGGCCCCCGGCCGGGCCGAGTCCTCCCGGGACACGGCCCGCTTCAGCTCCACCGCGTTGCCGTCCACGGCGTGGGGGGAGGCGGCCATGGCGGCGTCGGCCTCCTCCACGGCCGAATAGGTGACGAAGCCGAAGCAGCGGGAGCGCTTGGTCTGCGGGTTGAGCACGACCACGCAGTCGGTGAGGGTGCCGTAGGCCTCGAAGTGCTCCCGGAGTCCGGCCTCCGTGGTCTGCACGTTGAGGCCGCCGATGAACAGCTTGCACAGCTGCGAGTTCTCCATGCTGCCGCCGCCGCCGGGGCTGCGCCTAGGCCTGGCGCCGAGACTCCTCCTCCTACTGGGAGGCAGCTCTGGCCTCTCCACCGTCAGCGAGCAGCGCGGCTCCAAGGCAGCAGCAGCAGCTGCCGCGGCTCCTCCTCAGCCTCGCCGGCGACCCGGCCGCCGCTGGGTACCACAGAAAAGGGGCCTGGGGGTGGGGGAGCACCGCGACACGCACAAAATGGCGGCTGCGACTCCTCAGGCGCTCGGCCGGCGACTGGCGCTCACACACAAAGGACGCTGGGAGCCCCGCCCGCCGCGCCGCCGCAGCGCACGCCCTCGGCGCACGTCGGGCCAATCGAAAGCCGCGCAGGCTGACGTGAACGAGTCATTCGTTGCGGGGCGGGGCTTCTCCCGTGACTGACGACCGCTGGAGCGAATCCGTAGCGACGACCTCCGCTAGTGGAAAATGAGCGAGAGGGAGCCTCTTATGAATTGACGTCTCGGAGAACCAATCCAAGCCCGCTAGAGCAGCGAGCGCAGAGGCGGGGCCCGGCCAACAGTCGACCAATGGGATTCCGCAGGCTTAACTCGCGCCGAGAGAAGAGTAGAAGCCCGGAGGAGGAAGAGGGAGGGAGGGACTGACGGGCCGCGCCAATACGTCAACTCGGCGGACGGGAGCCAATAGGTCTCTCCCTTCCCCGGCGCGCGCTTTCTCCCGGCGGTCCCGCCCCCGTGGGTGGGGGAAGGGAGCAGCGCAGCTTCCGTGGCCGTTCGGAACTCTCGCGCGGGAGCGTTTGAAAAGTTGACCGTTGAGCGGCGGTTTCACACAGTTCGGTCCCCGCCCGCCCCGAAAGAGAGGCCGCCGCGCGCCTCCCGCCCCATAATCCTTCATGGAGCCCCCCCCCCCCCCAACGCCACGAGGAGCGGGACGGGATTAAGACTCCCTCAGCCATGTTCATCCTCCCGCCTGCGGGAGACACCCCCCCTCCCCCCGCTGTGTGCTCGGCCGGGGCGGGCCCTTGCCCCGGATGGGGGGCGGGCAGCTAGGGAGCCCGCCGCACTCGGAGGATAAACGTGGGGGGCCTGCAAGGAGCACCGCATGGCTCCCCGCGGAAGAGGTGACTCCGAGTTGCCTGGCTCTCACCAGGCCCTGGCGGCGCGGGCAGGCTGAGCTCGCTTCCTCTGAGGCCTGCAGGCCTTAGTGCTGGGGGGGGAGGAGGGGGCGTTCACGGCTGCCCACGTTGCCGTCTGAATCCGTATCCAGCGAAGACAAGGAGAGCCCCGGGCCATGGTAAAGACTAAGAAATTTCTTCAGGCATCAGCTTTCGTGGGCTCCAAACCACGCAATGAACCCCACACTGTTGCTAGCCCCAGCCCGTCCTCGGGCATCCCACCTGCAACACCCCTTTGCCAGGTGCAAGATGACATTGCCTCAGTCTCCAGTGATCTCCCTGCTTCCCACATGCTCCTGCTCTATCTCAGCCACCTCCTGCCCCCCACAACCAGCAATGCCCAGGGGGATAGGGAGCTAGAGCAGTGGTTCTCAACCGTTTGCAGGGCGTGACCCTACAGGACACACCAGCCCTACCCCAGGCCAAATCCAGCCTTCTTCCCAGCTCTCCGACACACAGTAATGTGTCCCAACACTGGTTGAGAACCACTAACCTCAGGCATGCTCACACCTGTGCTGCTCCTTGTGTTTGGATCCCTGGATCCACAGCAGTGTGTCAGAAAAAGCAGCGATTGAGAAGCCAAGAATAAGGGGGAAATGTGCTGGGGTGGGGGGGTGTCACTGTGATATTCCACGTGATGAAGAGCAATCTGCCTGGGACTGGGAAGTTATCCACGGCTGGTACATTTACACCTTGGACAGGGCCTTGTTAGGCTGGGGGGACCTCCTAACATCACCTGTAATTTACCCATCTTTGAGTTTATTTTGCGCCTTCCTTCCCCTCCAGGTGGAGTTGCGTCTTTGTAATTCCCTACTACTGCTTATACAAAATATGTTTGCAGTGCGAGTCTTGGTGCAGGTGGCCCAGCACAGGAGGAAGACAGGCTTCATGTTGGTAAATGTTCTAACAGCTAGCAGGAGGCAAGAGGAGCTAATGACATACATGTACAGAGACATATACACTCCAGATCCTACAGCAGCATAGCTATGGCTATTAACTGGGAGTGTAGACGCAGCGGACTATAGCAACAGAAGGGGGTTTTCTGTGTGCATAGGGTCTCCACTTCCCTGAGCAAGGGTAGATGGGTGATGGAAGCATTCCTCCATCCCCATATCTGTGTCTACACCCAGGGGTTAGGTCAGTGTAGCTTCCACACTCTAGGATGCGGATTTTTCATAACCCTTATCACTGTATCTGTGTCAACATAAAAGTTCTTAAATGTGGACCAGGCCTGCACAAGCACCTGAAGAGGTGTTGCTACTATATATCAGAGCTACATTCCAAAGTCCCTGTACATGGGCAGCTGTGCCTCAGGCAACACAAGTAAAGAGTGACCACTCCTACCTGAAAGGAGCCATAATATTTAATGGAGCTAAAAGAAATGCAAGTAAGAACTAAATGATACACCACCATATTGTAGAATCACCTCCTTCCACAGCTTCCCGTTAGCATTGCTAAACTTATGTCAACAGCATATATACATGCAAGCAATGTCAGACTTGTTAAAATAAGATAAAAAGAAGAGATCGTAACATCAAAAATAAGTCCATAGTTCAAGTGGCCTCTTCATCCTCCAAGTCCTTATCCTACTGCACTTTGCCCAGCAATTTCTCTGCAGCTAAACAATCCCTGAGCAAAGAATATCTCTTCTACAAGAAGAAAATAGAAGAAAACATTCTCCGTTCAGAAGAAAATAGTAATTGATATTTTCTTTTTACAGATATATTCATGATCTACACCACAAAGTTTTACTAGCAGAACATGCCTTATTTTGACACAATCTTGTGTGTGTCCACATGCAATCTTGAGTACTGCCAATGCTGATTTTCTGTGAGGAAAGTTAAAGTACTTCCCTGAATGACTTAAAGGCTCTCCAGGCACTGTTCTGTTCGTACAGTGCCCCTGTGTGAGTGCTGCATTGCCTGTACCACTAAAAACAGTTCTCAAGCAACAGTCCCAGAGTTCCCACAACAGGAATTACAAGGAACATTCTTGTCACCATAATGAACTCAGCTGCCAAGGGGTCACAGTGACCAAAAGCCGATCCTCCATTTTAAAATGCCTCTTTTTGCAAATCTTTGTAGAACTACAGGTACACATCATGCTACTGCCTAGCTCAGGAAAGTACTTTTGGGTATCTTTGGCCTGTGAGAAGAAACAGTGCAAGTCCAGCAGCAGAATATTAACAGAAATAAAAAAGTTCCTTTGGATAAAAATGGTGCAAAAAATTATGGGATGGAACAAAGGAAATTGTGGAAACGATTCTACGCTCCCATAATTCCCTGACAGGAGTACAGTATCCCACAATGCACTGCAAAATATTCCACAAGATACTCCACCAGATGGTGTCATGGGGAACACTGGAATTCCTGTCCACAGTGCACATCATCTTTTGCCTATACAACCTCTCACAGTGGAGATACGAGGTACCGATGGCTATGCCTACACTGGGAAGTTAGTTTGAATTAAGGAAGCTTAATTTGAACTAACTTAAGCCTTGGCTACAAAGTAAGGGTTAATTCGAACTAGTTAGTTTGAATTAACCCAATGTGGCCATGTTAGTTTGAACTAAGCGCTTAGTTTGAACTAACAGGCACATTGAGCTCAATGCAATTGACTAATTCGATCTAAGCAAGTGCCATGCATGGCACTTGCTTAGTTCGAACTAAAATTTGCTAGTTCGAATTAAGTTAATTCAAACTAACTAAAATTAGTTTGAATATAAGTGTAGACATAGCCAAAGACAGCCAAGTATGCTCATGCTGTAATGACATTGCAGCCTCAGCTGCCCTATGCCAGTATAAATGCTATTGATAAATGGGTGTGGAAACAGTTTGTATAGTGGTAGTGCTGACAGCCACAGAACCAAATAGTAAATTCCGTGTATAGTGGAAACCGCTTCAAGCCAGAGTATGTGGCAGTTCCCTCCTGCACTTTTAGTTTCAGAAGCTATGCAGATAAAGCCTTCTAATAGAAACATGGCTATTGTCTGTGGAGAAAATAGCATACAGGAATTTTAATAAATTTTCCTATGTTGAGTTTTGCAAGACACTTTCCCTATCTATGGAGTTAGATAATATAAATAATTTCTCTTTTATTAATCCTCTCTTATATGCATGACTTTATAACCTACATTTATACCCAGAGGGGCAGCAGTGATGGGAAGTTTTAGGTAAGGCACCAGCAGTTGCTGGAATGTTCATCACACTATCATGTAGACCTACCCTGAGTAAATATAGATAGGATGGCTAAAATTTTTGAGACTTCCTAGTGTTTTGGCCAACCAAGCTAAAACACCTTCAAGTGGAGGGTATCCTCAGAAGAAGTATATTTAGTGCTTTGTGAAAAGATTTTAAGATTTCTCAAGTTTATAATTAATTACTTTTTAAAGTCTTGGGTCCCCAGTGCTTAAAATGATATACCGTATTCTCCAGAAGCCTTGTTTATAGGAGCTGGTCCATTATCAACATCAGTGACTGCACTGGTGTTAAGATCAAGGAAATATTTCAGACAATAACTATAGCAGATACAACCACAATGCTAACTTTAGTGGAAGCCCCATTCACTTCAGTGGGAGTTGAATTGGGCAGCAGGCTCCACTTGAGGCTGTAGCCTGCCACACTGACTGAAACTAGCATGAAAAGAAGTATGAATTTCTCCATCTTCAGATGGTGATGAGTTTGAAGCTTGGTTATATGACACTGTGGGTGAAATATTAGCCCTACTGAAGTCAACATTTAAACTCAGATGTCCATGCTTCACTACTTCACGAAACATCAGATGCTTCCAAGCATCTCATGTCTGCATCTTATTACTGATTATCTTCCTCCATGATATATAAACACCACTTTTTTAAAAGAAAGAATGTTACAAATGAATAGAATGGCAGTGTTATTGTCTGAATTGAATGCTCATCAGAGGAAGATGTGACAAAATATGCTTTTATTGAAAACAGGATATGCTGGACTAGCCCAAGTCTGACCCCCATCCAAATGTTCCTCCGCATCCCCAATTGAGCCAAATAGCAGAGAGGGCAAAGATGGATGAATGTGGCTAGGTAGGATCTGGGCAAGAAAGCAAGATGTGAGTACTTTTTTCTCAGAGGCATGAAATGAGGGTAGTGGACTATCGGCCACCCAGCACAGGGTCCCACAACAATCATTCTGACACCGCCAGTCAGGTGGCAAAGAGACAGCGGGGATATTAACTTCTCCACCCACTGATCTCACAGGTTTTTTTGCCTCAAGTCAGGGACTCAAAAGAGGAAGAATCCCTTCCCTAATTCACAATCCCTGTCATTCTTGTTGCCAAGCAGGAGCCGGAAACTGGCACCCCTGATCTGAATCCTCAGTTACTGAGGTGCTTTGAAAAGAGGACACTCTCCCTTCCCCTGGGGCATTTGAGAGCTGTACAGAGCTCTGAAAAGTCACCCATCTGCCATCCAGTCTCCTCGACCCTCACTAACAATTTGCCCTAAAGTGTCAGCAGGACAGCCCCTAGCTGAGGCGGCACTGGAGGCTAAACTCCCCTCTCCCTCAGGAGCTCCTGGCTCCTTTCCCCCAGGAATTGTTATAATTTTGGTGGGATGCACCAGCTGGCCCCCCTTGCTTCACTGGCTGATAAGTTTTTTTTCTTAGCATGTGAGCCAGTGTTCAGTCTGAAAAACAAGCATGCCACTGACTCCAGTGATGCCTTTGTTCTGAGAGAAGTTGTGGCAAACAGCAATGTTTCCAAGACTTCATTCTTGGTATACAGAGGCAATTTTTGGCACAGAATAGCATCATAGGAACCAAGCATTGATGTGTGCTGAGATTTCTGAAGGATGGAAATTTTCCTTACAGCCAGAGAGTGGGAGCTGCTGCCCGAGAGGGTAGCTCTGAAGGCATGTGCTGCTGGTGGTGGTGGGCAGAGCTACCGTCACAAATCAGGGACAAATGCCCAGTTTTGGGGGGGAAAGTGTGTCTCACACTCACACCAAGGAGAGAGCTAAAAGGGGGACTGTCCCAGCCAAAACAGGACACATGATCACCCTAGTTCAAATTCATCTTTCTTAACAAATAAATGGATAGTCATCTTACCTAGTCAATTTCCTAAACAAGTTATGTCAGGTATTAACTCTATTCCTGAAGCCCATAATCCCCTGGCCAGTTTCTGTGACTAAGGTTGGGGGGGAGGAGGGAAAGAAGAGAAATCACTATTATAGTGATATGGATAGGGGAAATGATTACAAATATACTTTTAAAAATGAATCAGTTATACAAGTTATATAATATAAATTGATCAGGCAGGATGCTAGCATGGAAGCCTTCCCCACTCCAAACATCCCCATTAGTAATAGTTAGGGGATGGATGGGCAGGCTTGCAGTCATCTGCTGCTGCTGAATACCTCCTTTGCTAGTTGCAAACTACTAAATTAATTCATGATGGACAGTCCTTACCATTTTCTAAGTGCCAGTAGCTCAGGGATCATATCTATGGTTCATAACTATTTGCTGCTAGACTGCTCTTTTGATAATCTGAACTCAGCTACAGGGGAGTGCCTGGAAGACTTTTTTTGTGTGATGTACTAGTGTCACATTTTCCTTCAGATCCACAGATCACATTTTCCTTCAGATCTATAGATCATATGTAACCATAGAACTTGCCCCAAAAAATTCCTAGAGCTGATCTTTTAGACAAAACATCCAATCTCAATTTAAAAATTGTCAGCAATGGGAAATCCACCACAACCCTTGGTAAACTATTCCAATGGACAATTAATCCCACGATTAAAATTTATGCCTTAGTTCTAGTTTGTATATCTTATATTCAGCATATAACACCCTGCTTGGCTTATTGTTTTAGAGTTTATTAGCCATCATAATGCTGAACAGTTCTATTGTCAGGGTAACTGGCAGCAGCAATACTATCCTGTAACCAAGGAAACAGCTAGTTCTCCCTTCTCATACCTGACACTGAGTTACTGAAGTTTACAGGTTGCATTGTACATGAGGCTTTACAAGTATTGCAAAATTAATACTATTATGTGGTAGCCAGGCTGTTATAGATTAAGGAGTCCTAAATTTCATATATATTTTGCCCAACAAAATTCCAGCTTACCAGTCAACCTGAGAGAGTGCAGCTGAGAACATAGCACCTCCTAAGCCACATTTGCCTTTGTTTGTTACTGAAAATAGTTCCAAAGGCTGGTCCTTAATAATTTACAGCAGAAGATGCAAAAAACATTAAGATGATTATAAAGCTAGCAATCTTTCTCATCAACCTGAGAAATTATCAGTCCCTAATTCTTGCCTCCAAAGTTTCATTTGTTTTCTAAACCACACAAATGGAAAACAACCCCCCCTTTTGTCCCTCCCCACCCATAACTCCCACAAACTTCCCCCTACAGTCACCCTTGCTCAGGAACTACTTCAGAGGACTGCCCTTTCCTGTAGTTTCTCTGCATTCCCTGCTTTCATGTCTTCTCTCTTCTTGCAGATCAGCCCTTTATAGGGAACTCCTGTCTCCTTCTTGGTTGCATTTGATTACTGAACACAGCATTGACTGGCTGCTGCCAGGCTCCTGGCTCTTTAAGGGCATGGCAGCTTAATACAAGAGGATAATTATGGGCTCCAGCCAGGGATTATTAGGAAGTCAGAATGTTGCTTTTTCTTGGAGAGACAGTAGACCATACAGAAAGGGATCAGGAGAAGATTAAAGAAGGAAGGCACAACTCAGGCAGTAGGAGAGAGGATCTCAAGAGAAGACATGCAAGGAAATTTACCAGTCAGGACAGTTCAAATAAAGCCCAAATGTTCAAGTTCGTTTTCACATCCCTTTCCTCTTGGGTAGTTTATTAACAACAGATGGGAGAGGGGTAGACTCCTATAAACACGATTTCCAATTAGGCACAGTAGACAGGAGTCTAAGTATGCAGGTGTTTCTAGGGGCACCTAAACAGTGGTGGTTTACTGCACAGGCCAATGGGGCTTATGCCCAGGGGCCCCAGCCAATTTGAGGGCCCAGCCCCACGAGTGCTGGAACTCTGGCTCTAGCCCCACCCACCTGCTCCTCCTCCTCTCTCCCAGGGCCCTTCTTCTCCCTGAGGCCCCCTCCCCCAGGCGGGCTGGAGGCTATGGGTGAGTATATTTCTTCTACCCAGAGCTGGTTCCCACCACCATGTGTGGAAGCCCTTTTCTCTCCCTCAACTCACTCTGCCCATGCACAGAAAACATCAAAGTTAGCTGTGGGAGGGAGGATGTGTTAGTTGTGAACAGAGGTGCATAAGGTATAAATCCAGCTCTGTTGTTAAGATATCTTTCCTGGATATAGTAGAGAGACCACACAAGGACTCCCCTGGCCCAGTGGCAATCTTGTCAGTTACCCCTGCCTAAGAAACTGGAAATTTGAATACCTGTAGGTCACATCCTTCCTTGGTGCTAGGCAAGTTTCCTATGGCTACAGCTCCCCGTTTTAAAGGGCTCAAGAGTTGTAACAAGCACACTGCAAAGCATATGTGCCCCAAGGTCCAGTTACAAAGTAGAATCGACAGTCAAACAACAGTCTGCATGATGCCAGTGAAACTGAACAAAAAAGTGTCATTTGCTCCTAGAGCTGAGCAAGGACTTTTGATGACCTCCATCCCTAATCAGCTCATTTGAACCAGCACGAGCCTTAATGCAGGCAACATATCAACAGAAACAAATGTTTCCACACAATTTTGATTAGATTTCCTTTTTAGCTTGTTTAACTAACCAGTTGGTAAAAACAGATCTAGCCATTGGAGGTTGTCTATAAAAAAAGCTCCTGTGGGGTTTACAAGTTCAACCATTTTTAATCAATTTTCCTAGTGCAAATGCAGTTTTAATTTGTTTTGATGTCAGCTGAGACAGATCATTGCTAAAGATCCAGAGAGACTTGGACAAATTGGAACACTGGGCTGAAAGAAACCTCATGAGGTTCAACAAAGACAAGTGCAAAGTCCTGCACTTAGGACGGAAAAATCCCATGCACTGCTACAGGCTGGGGACCGATCGGCTAAGTAGCAGCGCTGTAGAAAAGGACCTGGGGGTTATGGTGGACGGGAAGATGAATATGAGCCAACAGTGTGCCCTTGTTGCCAAAAAGGCCAATGGCATATTAGGCTGCATCAGTAGGAGTATTGCCAGCAGATCGAGGGATGTGATAATTCCCCTCTATTCAACACTGGTCAGGCCGCATCTGGAGTACTGTGTCCAGTTTTGGGCTCCCCACTACAGAAAGGATGTGGACAAATTAGAAAGAGTTCAGCGGAGGGCAACAAAAATGATTAGGGGGCTGGGGCACATGACTTATGAGGAGAGACTGAAGGAACTAGGCTTATTTAGTCTACAGAAGAGAAGACTGAGGGGAGATTTGATAGCAACCTTCAACTACTTGAAGGGTTGCTCCAAAGAGGAGGGAGCTAGGCTGTTCTCGAGGGTAACAGAGGACAGAACAAGGAGCAAAGGTTTCAAATTACAGCTGGGGAGGTCAAGGTTGGATATTAGGAAAAACTTTCTCACTAGGAGGGTGGTGAAGCATTGGAATGGGCTATCTAGGGAGGTGGTAGAATCTTCATCTTTAGAGATTTTTAAGGCTCGGTTAGACAAAACCCTGGCTGGGATAATTTAGGGGGAGTGGTCCTGCTTTTTAGCAGGGGGTTGGACTAGATGACCTCATGAGGTCCTTTCCAACCCTATTATTCTATGATTCTAAGATCATATTCAAAAAGAGTTTAATTTCCTAACAGACAGCTTTTTGTATAAATCTAGGAAAAAGTGATTCAACACCAACTGGAAAGGAGATTTGGGCACTTGCTATCATATTTCAGTGTTTTAATTTAAACTTTTTTATGGGGTGTCTCAGAGTTTCAAGTCCTGGTTGAACTCAGATGTATTTTGCTTCTCTGGCTCAAAAAACACAGGTGATTTGACCAAAAATAGTAGTACCATACAGAGACCACATGGGGGCATAGAAGTCTAAGAGACCAATTTTATGGCCTTCATTAAGAGACCAGTTTTATGGCATTCATAAAGACATAAAAATGGAATATAGCGTACACTCCCTTTCCAGCATTAGACATAATAAAATAAATATTTTTCACATCATCTTGTACCAAGAGCCTATCAGTAAGGAAATTATCATAGTATTTCTTGTCAAAAATAAGAGACTTCAGCTATGCTATGTTCAGTTTAATAGATTCACGATAGTGAAACAGAACAGGAGTCTCTGGGGTAGGTATGAAAAGAATATTGAAATATTGGAAATTATTGTTAGAAATGATGGAAGGACATACATAATTCACACAGCGCTTTTACGAATTCAGAAGATCTTTCAATTATTGTGTTTAAAGATTGCAAAGTAAAAGCCTACCAAAGCTACATATACATAGGCACAATCCACACACAAAGTTACACTGGGTTAATTAAAGGGGTGATTTTAAACAGTTAGTTTAGCCAGTACAAAGCTCTGGGTAATCACTCAATTTCATTCAAACCTGTTTAAGAGTACCCAGCTTCCCTGGGTAAATTGGTTATAATTACTATTATAATCAGTTTTAAATTGGCAGAAAAGTTCACACAGGAATTTGCACCAGTTTAACTAAATCAATCTTAAACCAGTTTAGATTAATGGTTGCAAAGCCCTGTGTGTAAACCAAGTCTTAGTTTTCAACAATCAGAACACCCACTGGAGCCGATGAGATATCTGTGTCCAGAGAGTTTGCAGGATCAGTTCTATTTTGCCCTTTGAAGCTTATGAACCTATAATAATAAATTATTGTACTTCCTACTTCTATACACATTCCACTTAGGATTTCAGTATGCTTTACAAAAATTCACTATTGTATACCCATCCTTTACACAAGGAGAAGCTGAAACACAGGCCGATGCCAAAATTTTTAAAACTTGCAGGTCAGTGTTTCTTTGGATGTTCAGCGGATTTTCAAAGCAGCTTGTTAATTGTGTTAAAAGTTCCCCTAACACTCCAGGGGCTGAACACTTCAAGAAGGAGGGCCTAGACATTTGTTACGAGAATAGCCACTTAACTATGATTTTCAGACAACAGAGTCTTGCGGCACTTTTAAAGACTAACAGATTTATTAATCGCATGAGCTTTCGTGGGAGAAAATCCCACTTCGTCAGACGCTTTGAAGATAGGAAAGTTACAGAGTGGGAGGAAATTAAATGCAGGGGAGTGTATGACATAGCATCAGGTCAGGCTGTAACAGCAAATCAAAGTAGGTGTTAGGATTCAAAACACTGGGGAACAGCACATAGAGGAGGGGGGAGGTCAATTCACTTGATGTAATGCGAGAAAAATCCATAGTCCCTGTTCAACCCCAAGGCAACTGAGTCAAATTTGCATATAAGTTCGAGCTCTGCAGACTCTCTTTGAAGCTGTGATTTGTTATTCATCTGTGTCAACACAGCTATTAACAAGTCGTTAAGGGAGTGAGCAGGGAGATTGAAGTGTTCCCCTACAGGTTTTTCAGTATTGCAGTTTCTGATGTCAGATTTGTGTCCATTGATTCTTTGGCGCAGAGACTGTCCTGTCTGTCCAATATATAAGGCAGAGGGGCATTTCCGGCACATGATGGCATAAATCACATTGGTGGATGAGCAGGTGAACGAACCCTTGATGGAGTAGGTGGCATGATTAGGCCCTGTGATGGTGTCATCAGTGTAGATATGAGGGCAAAGTTGGCAGCGTGGTCTGCTGCAGGGCTGTGTTCCAGCTTTAGTGTTTCTGCTCTGTGATCTGTAGTTGCTGGTAAGTATCCTTTTAAGATTAGGGGGCTGTCTGAAAGCAAGGAGAGGTCTGTCTCCCAAGGCTTGAGAGAGTGAGGGATCATGTTGTAAAATAGGCTGTAGATTTTTGATGATGTGTTGAAGAGGTCTGGCTTGGGGGTTGTAGGTGATGACCAGTGGCGTTCTGTTGTTGTTTTTCATGGGCTTCTCCTGCAGTAGTTGACTTCTGGGTACCCGTCTGGCTCTGTCAATTTGTTTCTTCACTTCTGTGGGTTTGTACTGTAGTTTTAAGAATGCCTGGTAGAGATCCTGAAGGTGTCTGTCTCTGTCTAAAGGGTCAGAGCAAATGCGGTTATATCTTAGGGCTTGACTGTACACAATGGATCGTGTGGTGTGTCGAGGATGGAAGCTCGAGGGATGTAGGTAACTATACCGATCAGTAGGTTTGCGGTATAGGGAGGTCTTTATGTGCCCATCGCTAATTTGCACTGTAGTGTCCAGAAAGTGGATCTCTTGTGTGGAGTGTTCCAGGCTAAGTTTGATTGTGTTGTGAAAATTGTTGAAATCTCTGTGGAATTCTTCAAGGGCATCTTTACCATGGGTCCAGATGATGAAGATGTCATCAATATAGCGTAGGTAAAGTAGGGGTGCTTTGGGATGAGAAGTGAGGAAACGTTGTTCTAAATCAGCGACACTCAGCTAGGCCAGGGATCTGCAACCTGCCGCTCCGGAGCTGCAGCTGGCTCTTTGGCTGCCCCCTTGCAGCACTGGGCTCCCCTCCTGCCATTAGGGACCCTGTGGGCAGCCCAGGCCGGGCTCCAGGCTCCCCCCTGCAGGGGTACACTGGGAACTCTGGTTCCCTCCCCCCACACGCAGGGAACACTGTGGCAGGCACCCTGGCCCAGCTCCCAGCTCCTCCCTGCCTGGAGGCTAGACCCATTGCAGCTCTCAAAACACTTGATTATTGAAGCAGTTTTTTTAAATGGCTCTTTTGGGTTGTCGACCCCCAAGCTAAGTACTGCTAATCTAGTCAAGCCAGAGGCACAAGTAATAACTCTGCGTATCATCATGCAGTTAAAAACTCCACTTTAAACCAATTAATATCCTCCAGGCGAAGGACAAGTCTAGTATTCAGAGAAAGATGTACAGGAACAACGTGGGCATCTGCCATGCAAAATTCCCCAGTGTGGTCCCTTGCTATATACTTCAATCCTGAGCTAAAGCAGTCTCCAAGGAGATATGCGCCCACTGTCCTGGGGGCAGTCCTAGCTCTTCAGAAAAGTATTTTCTTTTTGCTCTGTGCTGCCTTTGGGTATTTAATCTCCATGGCCACCAAATCCTTTATCTCTTTGTTGAAATTGCAGACGTGTGAATGAGTGCCATTTGGGGTGATGTTATTTGTGTGCAAAATGGATGAAAAAGCAGGTTTTCAAGCAGAAACTAAATAATCTTTTTCATACCCAAACTGAGAATACTTGGCACACACTAAAATAAACTGAGCTGTTACTGGATGCAAATATCAAACTATCATAAAACGCCACACTTTATTTTTTATTAATACACAATAATATACTCTCCACCCCCAATGTGACAACAGAATGTCTAAAGGCCTCTTCTCAAAAAAAACAAAATGCATCAGAATGTGAGTGCATTGATCATCTTGAATGTTCCTCTGGATGTTATAAGGGTAACATGCTGAAAACAGGAGAGCCATGGTGGAAAGATGTCTTGGAACTCTGCTCGTGTCCTACTTGCCTCCCTTCCTTCATTGGTGGGTCTTCTTTATTCCCATTTCCCATTGGCATTGCTGTCTCCTTCCTCTTCGCCAACAGAATCTCTTTCTCTGCTTTCCTTCCCCTCCCTCAGTGTTGGTTGTCCCTGTGCCCTTTCCCCTGGTGGCATTCCTCTGTTTCTTTCCTTCATCCTTCCTCTTTTCTAATCGGTCATGATGAGCCCCGGGTTATAACTGGGAGTAAAGATAAGAAAAATTAAATCTAAAAATAAAGAGAGGGAAAAGTTTAACAAGAATGAAGGATTCTATTAGGCCACAGAAGAGTCCCTCAGGGGCAGAGATGGAAGCATTGTCTTTTGAGGCATTAGAAACTATCGTAGACAAAACCTGGAGAGCATAACCCTCAGAGGCTCCAGGGGATGGGTTTAGGTAACACACTAGCTCTTTTCTCATCTCTAATTTATGGTACACAACCACATTGCCTAAGCATATTAATGGGCTATTTCTGCTAAAATTATCAGCAGCGAAATAGTTATCAACATTCACATTTAAATTCCATCATTAGGCTTCAGAGATATCATTGATTTAGTTGGATAGAATCCATTCACACCTTTCTCAAAGCTGTTGTTTCTGCTGCCTCAGGAAGAAAACCATGTGTCTCGGGCATTTGGAAAATTGTCATCAAAATTAGTAGCAGTACAAAGCACCTTGAAAGCTTCCCAAGAGAGTCATCTAAGGATTGGAAAACATGATTCCAAATATAAATACAAAATGAAGGGCTATAAATTAGCTGTTTCCACTCAAGAAAGATCTTGGAGTCATTGTAGACAGTTGTCTGAAAACATTTACTCAGTGTGCAGCGGCAGTCAAAAAAACTAACAATGTTAGGAGCCATTAAGAAAGGGATAGATAAGACGACAGAAAATAGCATAATGCCATTATATAAATCCATTATACAGCCACACCTTGAATACCACATGCAGTTTTGGTTGCCCAATCTCAAAAAAAAGAATCAGGGCCAGATCAAGGCTCCTGAGGGCCCACGGCTGTCCATTTTTGTGACCCCCCACTCCTAGTGTGGCAACATCCAGCCTGGGGGTGGAGCAGCTCTTGGGCCTGGCAGACTCGCCAGTTGCGTGAATCAGGCCAGCGCTCAATGCTAGAGCCTAGCTGATACTGGGAGGGGCCCAAGACACACAGACTAGGCAGTGGCAGGGGAAGGGCAGCACTGGGGCCTGACAGACTGGCTACACACCAGGGTGGGGCATGCTGGGCCAGTGATGCGGTGCGAGCTAGCCAACACCCAATTTATTTTTGCAAGGTGGCATGCAGCAAGGCCTCCCTTATCTCAGGGCTGCAGCTCTAAAGCCCCTTTGTTGATCTGGCTGGGGTTAGAATTGGAAAAGGTACATAGAAGGGCAATAAACATGATTAGGGGTCTGGAACAGCTTCCATATGAAAAGAAATTAAAAAGACTAGGACTGTTCATCTTCAAAAATAAATGATTGTGTGTGGGGGGGGGAGATACAATAGAAAACCTATGAAATCATTAATGGTATGGAGATAATGAATAAGAAAGTGTTATTGGCCCATTCACATAACACATGAATCCAGGGCCATTCAATGAAATTAATAGGGAGTGTGTTTAAAACAGAAACAAGGACATACTTTTTCACACAGTGTACGGGCAACCTGTGGAGTTCATTGCCAGGTGATGTTGTGAAGGGCAAAAGTGTAACTGGATTCAAAGAAGAACTAGATAAGTTCATGGAGGATAGGTTCATCAATGGCTATTAGCCAAGATGGTCAGGGATGCAACCCCATGCTTTGGGTATCCCTAAACCTCTGACTGGCAGAAGTTGGAACTGGACAATGGGGGATGGATCACTCAATAATTGCCCTGTTCTGGTCATTCCCTCTGAAGCATCACCTGCCACTGTTGAAAGACTAGATACTGAGCTAAGTCGACCATTGGACTGCTCCAGTATGGCCATTCTTATTACTTGCACCACAAGGGAATCCTTGAATATTGATGGGCTGGCATAGTAGTGGTGTGATTGGAGAGAGAGGGAGGAGCATACCAAGGGAGGAGAAAGAAAGACAGCATGGCATTTTACCAGACTCTTGATTTGTGTAGTTCCTATGGGACCACTTCTTTTGGCATAATTTGCTCTAAATTATGCTAGGCCGCATTTTGGCCAACATAGATTATCCACAATTATGAGTTTTGCATAAGGTTGAACTTCTGGACTCTGCCCACAGTCAGTTCAGTCTGATTTTCTCAGCTGCCCTCTCTCTTTTTATGTTTTCCATTTACATTAAAAGCTTCTTACTGTTTTGTACGATGTTGCTTTTTTTCCCAGCTAATCTTAAGTCCCATCTATTTATTGTTCTGTAGAAGCTCTAGAGGGCATATTTTTGTCTTGACTTTATGTGACTGACATTTATCTTTATTTAAAAACAGTAGGAGGGATAACTCTATAAAGTTCTTGTATGCAAGTCCAGAGTTTGCTGTAATAACCATCATTTCTGTTTTCAGATACATTTATTTTCCAGAATTTTAAGATGGAAGCTGCATGAAAGCTAAGATTTGCTGTACACAAAATCATATCAACTTGTGTTAGCATTTTAAGATGGAAAACCAAAATAGTTTTTAAGTTTATGAAATATATGGGAAATTGGAATAAAGTTTGAGGGCAATAGGAAAAATCTTACTTTATGCTGGGCCATTATTGTAGTTGTTAATGTGTCCATATATCAGGCAAAACTCCCAGTCTTGTCTGTCAGTGGGAGTTTAGACTGAATAAAAACTGGAGGATTTAGCTCTTTGAACTTAATTCACTTCCTCAGTTACATCAGTGGAAGACAGAAGTCAGCACGAACTTCAGGGTGGATCCCTGCAGTGAGGGTGCAGAGTTGTCTCATGCACTTCCAGAAGGGGCCAGGACAGCACTAGGAAGGGATAGGCCACACAGCCTCAAAGAGGCTCTGAACCAACATATTTCCTTGACATCCTCTGCCTCTAAAGCTCATAACAAGTCCCACACTGCGGTTACTGGATCCAAATTACAAGCCCTCCAAAAAGATCAGGCAATCATGAATCTAACTGGGCTACATACTCCTGTAACCTATATAAGCTGGCACACTTTCACTATTACTACAGGTTGAATAACAACAGAGTCCTGTGGCACTTTTAAAGACTAACAGATTTATTTATCGCATGAGCTTTCGTGGGAGAAAATCCCACTTCATCAGATGCTGTTTCCCATCTCAAAGTGTCTGCCGAAGAGGGATTTTCTCCCACGAATGCTCATGCGATAAGTAAATCTGTTAGTCTTTAAAAGTGCCACAGGACTCTGTTGTTTTTCTGCAATAGACTAACATGGCTACCCCTTTGGAATTTGACTACAGGTTGAATAGTTAGCACAGATTATGATGAAAAGCAGAATGCCTCCTATGCGTCTTAGGAAATGGACAAGAGAGTGGTCATACACTGGCAACTGTAAGTCAAGAGAACCTGACTCCTTCCTGACATTTTATGAAGTTCACAACACCATGTTCTTACCCTTTTCCACCTTTTCAAATTTTACAGGACTACTCCCTCAGCCCCAGCTGTTTCAGCTGATTAACAGAAACATATTTGACTACACTTTTCACTGTGCAGGTAAATTGGCTACACAAATATATTCATCAAATCCTTCCATAGCTACATACTGTATGATAGAAGGAAGTACTATGCACACAAAATGTATGATTTTTCCAAAGGCTCATAATTAAGTCAAATTACACCTGTTTTTTCAAGATCACTCAAAGGCACTTCTCATCAAGGGCTATATCCACACCAGATTTTGGATGCAAAGCTGTTAAAGTTTCAACAAAAGTGGCTGAACAATTCAAAATTCAAAAAGAGATCATGCTTGGAAAAGGTCAACTTGAAGTGAATGTTCTAGAAAGCTAGGAGAGACTGAAATATAGTGTGTTAGGATGGAAACTTATTAAACATAACTATAATGATCACTGTCATTAGTCTAATTGTCTAATTCAACTAATCGTTTTAAAGATTATTTACAGGTCACTTTGTGGACCTAAATAAGATTCTACACGTCCAACCACAGGTTACACTGATCTCCAACCCAATTGTACTTGAGATTTCTGGGTTCTATTCCTGGCTCTGCTACAGGCTTGCTTGGTGACCTCAGGCAAGTCACTGCACCTCTCTGCCTCAGTTTCCCCATCTGTAAAATGAGGTAAATGATACTACCCTCCTTTGTAAAGTGATTTGAAAAATATGGATGAAAAGTGTGGTACAAGAGCGAGGTATTTATTATTATTATTAAAGATATAGAAATTAGCTGAGGTTCAGATCACTGTATAACTTTGAAAAATTATTATGCTATCAATAATTAACTTCTAGATAAAATATTTTAAACAGTTTCCTTTCCATTTTAGCCATGACCTAACTGTGAGATCTGGACTGGATAAAGAATCAGTAATATTGCAAAGCTGATTGCTAGAATTATGTGATAAAATGGTGTGAAGTTTAAAATTTCATTTAATGAATTTCAGAGACTTTTATCATCAACTTTTCCATGGACTATTGGCATTTAATTCATTAAACCTTATAGGGGGCCTGATGAGTGCCTGTCATGGAAAAACCCAACAGAAGGGGCCTAAAGGGAAGGGCATCTCCTGGGAATCCTCTACATCAGCACACATTCTTCTAGCTACATTTGTTAACCAATCTGTATCACCTTGGTGCAAGGTCACTGTAGAGTGGGGAGAGGGTTTCAGCTACTTTGCTTATTTTCCCATGCCTCCTTGAAGAGTTAGAAATGATCATTTTCATTAGAAATATTTCAGCTTTTCATGAACATTCACAAAACAGTGGGCCAAATCTGTTACACTGGTGTAAATCCAAAATAAAACTTCCTTCATCTTGAAAAATCAGAAACGATATACATATAATATTACTGAAATGCAGCTTTTGCTGTGGTGGGGAATACTACACAGCTATGTGGTGAGAAGCAATTTAAACCTCTTTATCGAACCCTTTTATGAAAAAAAGACATTAAATCTTTAGTGTCTGCAGAGAGGATACTGGGGCCCCATTAAGTGCATTGGGAATGGAAGGTGCTCTCCACCTTGCCAAAATCAGGGCCTTGGTTTTTAGGGTCCCATCTGAATTTTAAATTTATGCATAATTGCAACCTCCAGGATTCCCCAATCTCTTCCAAATAGTGAAGGAGAATCAGAATTCATCTGGCAAGAAGTTTCTTGTTGAATCTCTGATGAATACATTTACTTTTAGATGTTTGGGGGAGCCTTGGTTTGTGCCAAACTAAGTGGAGATATTGTCCCCTACCTTCTTGAATGTGGTACTGACTTGGGACCCTGGACTGTAAATGAACAAAGAAATGATTCTATACATCATATCACAGCAACACCTAATCAACCTCATTGGATGCCAATATAATGTCACTCCATGAAGCACACTTACTTTACTCTTCATGATGTGATGTGATGTAAGCTTTAGGGAGCACTCCTAGAGAAAGGAGACCTTCAGGGGAAGTTGGAAAGGATGTTGAGACCTACAAGAATTGTGCACAAAAAGAAAAGGAGGATGCTGGGAATGCTAGTGGGGTCACCACCTTTCTATATGCTGGTAACCAGACAACTAAGGCCTCACCCCTTCCCCCAGGTTTTATCCCTTCTCCATTTCTTCCTCCACAATCCCACCCCCGTCATGTACTTCTCTCCCCCTTTTTATGTTGCTCACTGGATCATCTCAGGGGAAGGATAGGGAGAAGGATACAGATCATATCCATGGATAAATAGATATTTGGAGCCCACACAAGCACCTAGAATGCCTAGCCATTGGCCAGAAGCCCATTGTGTTAGGTGCCATACAAACACAGAACAAGCCGATGACTCCTATGCTAAAGATCTTACCATCTAGTTAGCAGTGTACTTCGTGGCTTTCTTCAGAATCCTGCTTATGGAGGACTTCCAGAATTGGACCCAATGTTGGAAATACTTTTGTGGAGAATGATTAAGAATCAAGATAGTGATGAGCGCGATTTTTTTTCTTTTCACTTGGGACAAGGACTTCATTAAAAAATTCATCACTTCACTGAATCCCAACTATTTCCTGAGATACAAGATCACCCTGAACTCCTGTGGTCCTGAGGTACAGTTCCTATATCCAACATCTAAAATCAGCCTTGCTTATCATGTCTAACTTGCAATATGCTGTTATTTATCAGATTACAGAGACTAAATTTGTTTCCTAATATAGTTGTAGTCTGTCCTTCCATGAAGTTATCAATCTGTCTGTATCTGCTGCTAAAGGGTATTTGCCCATAATTTTTATTTAGCAATTAAAAGTATCATGAACATTCATATAAAGTAAATATAATTCTGCTATTCATTAACCTGTTTTGCAAACACAGACACTACAGAGTTTGGCAGAAAACAATAAACCTTGATCCCTCTATACATGGCCATATACTCCACTAAGTCCACGCCTACACATCCCCACTGGGAGTTTTACAAACAGATCAAGAGCAGCTACATCTTTAAAACTCTGGGACTGAAATTAATCTTATTTACAGCAGTGAACATCAGAATTAAAACTCAGTTACTTTTGATTGAATTACACCCATTTAAAACCAGTGTGAGATCCGAATTAGCCCTCAGACATTTCATTCTTTCCAGAGGAAGCTATGTGAATCCAGAGATATGGTTGTTAGTAGGAATGGAGTCCTCTTTGGATAAAAAGTGACCCAAATCTTTGTCCAAAACGTAATCTGAATGGAACTGAAATACTTATTGAAAGTCTTCCAACTTATTTTCTTTTTTGTTACTGTTTTTATATCTATTTAAGAATTTTAACAATCTATACTTAACCTTCTATTTCTGTGTGCTGTTCTATTTCTCGGAACCAGATGCAGAAATTCCAAAATACATTAGGAAAAGAGAATTTCAGAATATTTCTGACCCATTCAAAACCTTGAGCACTAGAAATCCTTCAAGAAAACTTATCCTCATAATATAACAAAACAAAATCTATGCTAAAAACTCAAATCCTGGATCTTAAAACGTAGAGATTTACCCATCACAATCACTTTCCATTATTATGCATCTGCAGCAGCCTCATCATTTCTCTCTCTCATTCTGAAAATCTGCTTCTTTTTCAGTCGTCACATTCTGTGGGCTTTTTAAAATGCTGACCTCCCTGCATTCCTCCCCAGAGTTTTGCCCACTGCTTTCCCTTTCTGCAGCTTAGCAGGAACCCTTCATCTGCTCTCCCCATATAAACACCCATTAGCTCTGGAAACGTTCCCTATTGTCATCCCCTCCCCAGTACTGAAAACCCCCAAGATGACACAGCAGAGAAGATAGGGGTCCTGGAGAGTGTAGGGTTATGAGGAAGACGTTCTCTTAAAGATTAAAAACTCAATGTCCCAGCATCATTCCCTGAGCCGACCAGTTCCTTTCTTGTCAACCCCAAATAGCTAAGGCATAAACATTTAATAAAAGTCTTAATACAGAAATGAATACGTTTTTAAACTGTAAAATAATAGTAAAGATCATAAATCCTATTTCTTTCCAAGCTTGGATAATGGGCTGTGATTTGATTTCAAGGAAATCTTTAAAGCACAGGTATAAACACCTAAAAATAGAGATTTATAGTGGAAAAAAATCAGTCTTGATCATAGAGCAAATCCTGCCACTCCAATAGACTATGTATCCTCTTTCAAAGCAGTCTACTGTATATGTACTGTATTATCATTCCCTCTTGTGGAAAAAGCAATAAGGCACCTGCAAATATTTACCCCTGGGAAATCCAACCTAGGTTCTAAAGAAAACATTTGAACTATAGAACAGATAAGATAATTGAAAATGAGATTTCAAGATAATGCCTAAAAAAATAGAGAAAGAACACATCATTCCCATGGCTACTGGTCCTCTCTCCTCCCTGCTTCCTTCTCATTGGTGTTCCCTTCTTTTTAGTTTCCAGAGCTTGTTTTATTTCTCAGCAGCCTTTCCACAGTGAGGTGGCTTCAATATCCTGTTGGAAATCAGAATGAAACTGCAGTTTGTTCAGGAAGGGAAGAAAGAAAAGTTTAGGTCTGGCTTCAGCAGCATGCGGATGTGTTTCTGATTCCTTCACACATCCAAAAAGATGTGTTTGCTGACTTGATACTTTACCTGAAAAGGAAAAGAAGATCTATTAAAGACCGAAGAGTGGAAATATGACTTGAATTTTCCAGCAGGTAAGAAGTCAGTGCATTCATGATCCTGCTGAAGGGCAAAAATACCACACCAGAAGCCAGCTGAAAGGGAAAAAATCTTTTGAGTATTATATTTTTCCACATTTCTTAAATGTAAGGATGACAGGGCAACTTTTCGAAGCTTTTAAATTTGTAATGCTTTCAAGTTTTAATCATGCAACTTTTACTAATCACTTTGGAGAAAAATAACAGATTTTGGCATACCTCAGAGCAAACTCAAATAGGAGTATTTGAAAATGTTTATTTTATGTTAATACTAGTCTTTTAACTTTTATTTACTTCTGGATGTTTCAAGAATGTTTCTATAACAATGAAGGAACAGGATAAATAACTTATGGATACTGTTAAACCTTCTGTGTCTGTTTTTGGTGATGAATCTTTTAAAAATGGGTACTGTAGCATGAGAAGTGTGTGTCTTAGTACTGCAGAGGTTAGTTCTCTTAATAAATACTTAAAGAAAACAATTCTACCACCAACCTAAGTCTCAATTCAAGGATGCAAAGCATTATGTTAACATTTATGGTTAGTTTAAAAATGTTGTTCAGTCGAATTAATATAAGCGTGTAGCTTGTTTTTCCAAGGTATCACTTCATAGAGATTATGTATTTTTCCAGCTGTCAAAAGACGAGGAAATTACCTTACAGTGGAGGAAATGTTTAAATACCTTTTACTATGACATATACTCTAAAATACCCTTTTTTAAACCCACCTTACCAAGCAACACAGTAACAACTTCCAGTTATTAGAAATGAAGCCTTTTCCCTGGAACAAAGAAAAAATACAATCAGTGGGCAAAGAGATAAAGAAGTGCAATTGCCCACATTACAAGGGCGTTAAAAAGACATTCCTTAAAGATAGGAAGTGCCAAAGGAGTCCCAGAATCCATGGTGAATACAACAGGAGAACTTCTGACACTTGATGACACATAAACATTTGCATTTAATTAGAGATTGTTAAACTCTATCGTGAAATAGTGGGTAAATAAGTAAGCGTAGTAGTGTGTAAAATACCACAAAGCTCCACCTCATCCCCTGATGAGTCTACATAGCCTCACCAGCGAATGTAAAAGAAACACCAGAGCAGGCGTTGTTTGTGATGTTAACAGACAGACTCCCCTGCACCCTATTTGCAAGAAGGCAGGGCGACCAGATGTTCCAGTTTTATAGGGACAGTCCCAATATTGAGGGCTTTGCTTTGCATCCCCATCCTGATTTTTCACACTTGCTATGTGGACACCTTAAGCTGTGTGTCTGGCAGTGGAACTGGTTGATGTAAGGGGCAGAGGCCAGAGATCACCTCATGGATAACACTCCTTCCATACAGCCAGATCCAGGATCCATGACCCGAAGGCACCCCAACACTGGAAGCAAGACTCTTTGGTTAGGTCTACCCAGCAACAGGAAACAAGCCTCCCAGCCTAGATAGACAAGATCAAGCTAGTGCAGTAAAATAGAAGTATGAATATTGTGGCTCAGGTGGACATGAGAGCCCACACCACAATTGCTGTTTTTAGCATGCTAGCAGTGACCCTGGCTGCTCAGGCTGGGAGACTCGCTTCCCCCACAGGGGTCTCCAACCTTTCGTCAGCAGATGGTGCAACGCTCATAGGTTTCAATGGCAACTGCCCCTCAAAAGCAGACCGTGATCTACTGGTTGGGGAACCACTGGTGTAGACATACCCAGGGTTGCAGCAGGGTTACTGGCTTGCTTTACTTTCCAGTACAAACATCCCTGTGCATGGGAAAAGTCCAGTGGGGCAACTGCTGGTGCTTACAGCAACTGTAATTTTAGTGGATTCCAGGACAATATGTTAAACTGAGCCTCCGGTTTCCAACTAGCCTCCTCACATGGGGCCCAATCCTGCAAGCTGCCAAATCACTGAAAATTGAGGGCACTTTGCAGGCCCGGAGAGCTGCACTGGTGACTTCTTGGGGTAATAGTGCTGTCATGTGACTATCTTTGCTCACTGATTGTGAGGGGTACGTGGAAAGGACCATGGAGGCTATTTTTGCCATTAGGATGTAGCTTTTTGCAAATTCCTTCTCCACTGCCTCATACAATTGTAGAGCTCCAGGCCAGATCCCTTAGCACAGACTTCATCATTCACATTTGGATCAGCAGGGCCATTCAAGGTGCCACATTAGGACAGTCCTAATGCCATTCCTCATCTCAGCAGGGCTGCGCTAGGCCCTTCCTTTTAATGGGATTAGAGCAGTTCTTCTTCCACCCCTGGGGACAGATCTTCCACAAACTTAGCTAGATTCATGTGCCTGATCTGAAATAGCAGGACAGACTTCAAGCAGAGGTGTTTGAAGAAAGCAACCCAAGCTAGAATTCTGCACCTAAATTTCTATGCACAGCTGTGAGTGTGCTGGTCCTATGAATCAGGAAGATATATCACCCAGATACAGAACCCACTTGTGTGACCTACTGCAAGCCACTAAACATCCTTGTGTCTTGGTGACCTAATAAAGTTGGTGCCTTTGCTAAGCACGTTACAGAAATGGGGTATGTAAACAAAAGTGTTAATAGAAATGATGATTGATCTTTCATTTATGTTTTCTTGTAAAATTTATACTGCTTCTTCATCCTGGCTTTTTCTCAGGGCTATGACAGTGTAATGTTGGTTGCTATAAATGCAGAATGACTACTTCAGTCTTATTCTCCTCTGCCTCCACTAAAGGAACTTCGGTGAGTTAAATCTGTATTGTTTAAATGTAAAGCGATGTAAATGTATCTAGAAGTTGTGACGAGCATATTTCTTTAAGAAATGAAAGATAGGCAACCAACTATTTTATCTGGCTCTTTTTCTATCGCAGATTTGACACAACTTCTTTCTTCCTAGAAATTTGCTGAGCCTTTGCATTGAGTTCAGCTGTAACTATTCACTAAATATTCACTAATTCCCAGTCCCTAAAAAAAACAAGGAGCCTGTGGCACTTTTAAAGACTAACAAATTTATGTATTGCATAAGCTTTCGTGGGAGAAAATCCCACTTCGTTAGATGCTTTGAAGCATCTTTCAAAGCCTCTGATGAAGTGGGATTTTCTCCCATGAAAGCTCATGCGATAAATAAATTTGTTAGTCTTTAAAAGTGTCACAGGACTCCTTGGTTTTTTTGCTGACCTAGACTAACACGGCTATCCCTTTGGAACTTCCCAGTCCCTAGATTCATTAATGCTGAACCTAATCTCACCTTTACACCTGTTTTACAACAGTGTAAGGCTAGTGATGTCAACAGATTTACACTTACACAGGTAAATCAGGAGTAAGTAACAGGAGAATCAGGTCTTTGTTTCTATAGACTGGAAACTTCATTTAGCTGCAGTAAGATTCCTTTGTACTGTTTACCAAACCAGTTAAATATTAAAGCATGTATAAATAGAAAGGAAGGAGAGAAACCGAGGCTAGCACTCATATGAAGATACTGCTGTGTATGTAAAAAATGCTGCCTCCATTTGGTCCATATTCTTCTCTGCTTAAGTTTAGTGACAAAAGGAGGTGTTATCTTTCTCAAATACACAAGTAGAAAAATTCCAAAGGGGTAGCCATGTTAGTCTAGTTAGTCAGCAAAACAAACAGAGTACGGTGGCCCTTTTAAAGACTAACAAATATATTTATTGCTTGAGCGGTTGTGGGACAAAATCCCACAAGTAGAAAAAGACAGCCAGAATTGAAATCCAACACACAATTATTATACCCTGCTCTTTGGTGCCCTCTGGATCCATGATGTTCATATTCTGCAGAAGTCATAACAGTAGTGTTCTAGGACAAGACATTGTATCAGGCGGTGTGATTAATATGCTTTATCAGATATATTTCCTGACTTTTTGTTCCCATGTTTTTTTAAAGATTACTTCTGCCCAACAACAAGGCATTTGTGCAGGAAGTCATAGGCAGACTTCAGTTTACTATAGCATTGCTTAGCAATTTTGGGGACATTGGTGCCAAGCCTGAATTTCCAAAAATATGCAACTTGGGGCAGAGACTGACCTTGCAATCTTCTGTCTTGAAGTTGAAAGTTCTCAGCAACTAAACAAAAGAGACTTTGAATAAGAACTATTATGAAACCTTAAATAGAGTGGTCATGGCTGTTTCTACTATAATATGCTGCAATCACTGAATCGTGTGAAAGGAGCCACTGGTTCCCTGTAACTGTGAGTGCAGAACCTCAAAAAGGCAGGTTCTGCATTCACAATTACTCACAGTTTGTCTCAAGCCACCTGCGTAAATTTCTTTGATTTATAGGTTAACACTAATGTTTTACCGTTTTGTTTTCAGGATTCTTCAATGCTGTAAGTACTAATATCAGATCTGTTCAAACAGAGCATCATGAAGAACAAGCTTAAAGATTGAATCCTATTAATCATGTCTTGGGAAGCTCCAAGCAAAATATCTTCTAAATAATTAGGACCCAAAATGGGCTTTGCATACTAAATTATGTCGATGGTTTTAGGATACCTTTATGACGGAGCAGTATAGCAGTATGGGTTTGCCTAATCAAACTATTTCCAACAGCAGCAACTCACAGTTTTCACACTTCGATTCATGTCAGCCTTCTTTCCCTGCAGTCTTCTTGCTCATCACAGCATATGCTGTAGTTACAATAGTGGGGCTTTTTGGAAACCTTTGCCTGATTGTTATAATAAAAAGACAGAAAGAAGCTCAAAATGTTACAAATATTCTGATTGCCAACCTCTCCTTCTCCGATGTCTTGATATGCATCATGTGCATTCCTCTCACAGTTGCATACACATTGATGGACTACTGGATATTTGGCGAGGCACTATGTAAAATAAGCTCTTTTGTACAGAGTATGTCTGTCACAGTCTCCATATTCTCACTTGTATTAATTGCAGTTGAGAGACACCAGTTAATTGTGAATCCACGTGGCTGGAAGCCTAACATTTCACATGCTTACTGGGGAATTATCTTAATCTGGGGGCTCTCTCTTATTATATCCATTCCATTTTTTATATTCCACCAGCTCTCTGACGAACCCTTTAAAAATCTATCTTTCCATAGTGATTTCTATATGAACAAAGTTGCTTGCATTGAGGCATGGCCATCAGTAGCAGAGCGACTGGTCTTTGCCACCAGTCTGCTGGTTTTCCAGTACTGCTTTCCACTGGGCTTTATTTTTATCTGCTATCTCAAGATATTTGTATGTCTCCGGAGGAGACACGGTAAAGTGGATGGGATACGGGAGAATGAGAGCAGACTAAATGAGAGCAAAAGGATTAACATGATGCTAATTTCAATTGTTGTAACCTTTGCAGCATGCTGGTTGCCATTAAATATATTTAATGTCATTTTTGACTGGAACTATGAGGCCCTGATGAACTGCCATCATAACTTAGTCTTCACATTATGCCATCTGGTAGCCATGCTCTCTACCTGTATCAATCCTATCTTTTATGGATTTCTCAACAAGAATTTCCAGAAGGATTTAATGGTGCTCATTCACCACTGCAGATGCTTTGCATCTCAGGAGGAATATGAGAACATCGCCCTTTCAACCCTGCACACTGATGTATCAAAGGGATCCTTGAAATTAAATAATACCCCTGTGAATATCTAAAATAATCTAGCACAGCCATCTCCAAAATTATGTATTTACCGTGAATTTACTGATTCTGGCTGATTCTTTCATAGGACTATGAAGATCTTGCATTGTTCCCACTAATGTCAGAGGGACCCTTTGCTGCTTAGGTCAGTGGGAGGAGGTAAACGTATTGTGTAAACTATTCCTTCTGAATAATTTTATTGCTTATCATTTCTGTTAAATCATCCCCAGAAATCCGTTACAGTCAACACTAGCAAATTACCACCAGTATTTCCATACCATTTTTAAACCCATGACTTCCCAATCAATGATGTGCTCCTTCAGAAATTCCACCTCAGCCATATATGTGAGATTCCCTGGGTAAAATGCTCTCTTCTATTCTCCCAGAATAATCCATCCATTCCAAGGTGTTCCCAAATCCATTAGTCCTTCATCTGCCCTGCCCCCTAGTCTTGTGCCTCTTGTTCCCTCCCTCCACTACATAGCAGCTACTCCAGGTGGCCCAGCTCTATGGCAGCTGCCCCTCACAATGGTGTCAGGTACAGCACCTGTAAGCATCGATAGTGGTGGCAAGTCCAGTAGAGAGCCTAGTGGATGGCAGTTTGGGGAAGGGGCTCCTTTTTAGCTTTAGCTGCAAGGGGTCTTCCCTAATTAATGGGGAGGGCTGGGTTTTGTCACAGCTAATGTGTGTATGGGTAGTGGTGGCAACTGGGAACCAAGTATCCCACACTGCTGGAGCAGTGGGATTCCCCTGGGTTGAAATGACAGGGCAGGGTCAAGGTGGGGAAGGATTCAGATGTGGGGTTGGGGCCGGGCAGATAGGCATTGCGAGAGGGTCTGCAGTTCTCTTCTCCTTTTGTCCTTGTGCGGTGCGGGAGCAGCAGTAGGGATAGGGGGGTGCAAGCCCTTTGTGGTGTGTGCCCCACGGCTGCTTAGCAGTGCTTAGCGGGGAGAAAGGCGTGGTGGCAATCCGAGTCTGCAGCAGCCAGCTCGGCCCTAGGTCTGAGAATGCTGACAGCCAAAGCTGACCTGGCATTGTCCTGTTCTACACAGGCTCTTTTACATCCATCACGGTAGTATCCGAGAGCCTTCCGTCTGGACATTGCATAAAGTGGTGATTACACATCTAGCTAAGGTGGCCTATGAAACAGTATTTAATTGGCTGCCCTGACTCCTGTATATAATTATTACAGCACAGCTGGACCAATGGGTTTCTGAGGGGTTAGGAAAATTGTTCCTTGGGATATGCCCTTAACTCACTTGTTCTATGTAACGACTGAGTCTGTGGAGGATGCTTTGGTAGGTCCTGCCAAACCTCTCCTTGCTTCTCCCTTCCAGGCCTATAATGTGCTTTCCTTTGTTTTATATCCACTTGATTGGTTTACGGTTTCCACGCTTTGTTCACTACGAAAAGAGCTAGCGGCTTAATTTTTGTTTTTAAATGAAAGCTGAGATGGGCCCAAAACAAGCCCCTTTCAAGAGCCATCCAGTATTCAGGATGAAAAATGCATGTAGCATTCCTCCTGTTTGTATTTTATTCTTCTTTCTTTCTTTAGCGTAACTTGTAGGCTTCTTTGCTATAAACGCCATTGATTCTGAAAACCAACTCATTAGAACAGCTATTATCAAATCCACTATGAATTCATAATTACTCATTTGTTTTAGCTACTTATACAGATGAAAACATGATGGTTTGAGGTAGAAAACAGTTTTGTGTTTTAGTTTCAAGAAACATCCTCCTCCATCCCCTTGTGGTAGTAAGAGATGATGTATTAAAGGTGTCGAGGTAGGAAAGGGGGTGTGTTTGCCAATGGATATCCTATTCAAAATGGCTTTTGCTATAATGCAGGCCATGGAAGACTAAAGCTGGGTTATTTTTTCTTAAATGAAACATACTGTTAACATCTGTTTTAAAGCAGCGTCTCTCAGTCTTTGCGAACTATTTTACCCCTTTCAGTTTCACCTCACTTAAAAGCTACGTGCTTATAAAATCAGATGTGAAAATGCAAAAAAGGATCACAGCACACTATTACTGAGAAAGGGCTGACTTTCTTTTTTTTACCCTATATTATAAAATAATTCAACTGGAATATACACATTTCAGTGTATAGTATATAGAGCAGTATAAACAAGCCATTGTCGGTATGAAAATTGAGTTTGTACTGACTTTGCTAGTGCTTTTCATGCAGCCGGTTGTAAAACTAGACAAATATCTAAATGAGAAGCACTGTTTTAAAGACTAAGGCAAACAATAGACTTCCTGTCTATCTTGTGGTGCCATCAGAGAATCAACTAGGAATGTCCTAATGGCAATCATTATAGAATTTAAATGGGGATGGCGAGAATGCCTAAGACTGACATGCACCAACACATAACTCCATTTGCTTTTTCTTCTTTGGGTTATTTTCGTATAACAGTCTCTACACCCCAGCTAGTTATCACAGATGTGTGTATGTCAGAAAAGGCTTTCGCTCTCATTAACCAATATCTCTATGTACAGTGTCCTCTGAATGGTAAATTTATGACCTCATGATCTTTCAATGCCAACTCATCATGATGTCATAAACACAGAATTAGGTGTCACAGCAGGATCTACTTGGGAGTAATTTTTAATCTTAATTCCCCCTCTCCCACCCCCCAATTTGAGGACCACATTTTCAGATTTACCACGATCCAGCTGTCACCACATATATTTATGCCTTTGTCACTTTCTAGTCTGGCTTCTGTTATTTACGATCATTCAGCTACTCTGAACACGATTTAAGAAGACTCCAGTTGTTCTAAGATTGACGCTCTTCATTATTGTACTGATTTAAAAAGTATAACCCTCATTTTTCGTCACTGAAGGAAAGTTCATATACATTTTCAAACAATTTTTTTTTTAAAAAGTCTCGAAAAGTCTCACATTCATGACGCTAGCTTAACATAGCTAATAAGCTTTATGTCCCTACACTGTAGCTCATGTTTTAATTCCCCATGAACAGGGTTATTAAGTTTCTCCAGTTATAGATGGAGGATTGTAAAGACAGAGAATTTCAATTTCTAACTGCCCCAGGGCAGAAGGTGTATAAATGAGTTCCAAAACCGCTTAACTACAGGTTGGTTCTCTGAAGACTGCAGAATATCTGAGGGTATGTCTACCCTAGACATGTCTGAAGGTATATCTATGCTAGAAATGCTACAGCTGTGTTGCGGTAGCAAAGACACTCGCCATGACGATGGGAGAGGTTCCTCCATTGACCTCCTAGTGCTTTCTGCACTGGGGTTTAGGTTGGCTTAGCGAGGTACCTCAGGGATGTGAATTTAGATTAGAGCACAAGAGGTTTTATAATGCATCTTTTAAAGTGTGGCTCGTGAAAGCCACTTGACTATTATTTGCATTGTTTGCAAATCCACACAGGCAGAGGGAGCTCTGCTTGAGTGAAGCATGCAGGACTGAGCCCTGTATTGTTGTATACCATTAATTTGCTCTGATAAAAGGAGGCCTTTAAACATGGTTTAATAACTATGGCTATGTCCGCACTTAAAACGTTACAGCAGTACATCTACAGCGCTGTGGCTGCACAGTAATAGTGTGTCAGCACAGAACCTTACTGCAGAGATGAGGGGAATTCTCCTACTGCTGTAGGTAATTCACCTCCCCAAGGTTGGTCAACGGGAGAATTCTTCTGTCAACTTAGTGCTGTCTACACTGGGGGTCTGGTCGGTTTAACTCCTTCTCTCCTAGGTGTGGATTTTTCACCCCCCAAGAGAGATACAGCTATGACAATCTCCAAAGGGGTAGCTGTGTTAGTCTATTGCAGAAAAACAGAGAGTCCTGTGGCACTTCTAAAAGACTAACAGATTTATTTATCGCATGAGCTTTCGTGGGAGAAAATCCCACTTTGTCAGATGCTTTGAAGATGTAACTTTTCAGTATAGACCAGCCTTCAGTTTTAGGAGCTGCCAAATAGCTTTTAGCTATGACAGTACTGTCATACAAATTCCGTGTGATTGGGTTAATTCCTAAAACCAAATTATTTATAGTGGTATCCAGCTTCAGTTAAAGAATTTACATCCGAAAGATAACATGCTCCTGGTGTATATTGTCCTATGAACGCCTGTAGATTATGGAGCATGGACTGTCACTGACTATTTGTACGGTCTTAGCACGGTGGGACTGGGACTTGGCTGAGTCGACACAGTACTGTCAAAACATAAATGTTAACTAATTATTAATAATACTTTACTTTCAGGAAGAGCTTTGTGAAGAGAGCCTAATGTATTTTTTTACCATTTGCGAGAATGGTGTGTTTTCTGATTTATTCCAAGAAGGATGGAGACCTGGTCTCAAATGTATGAGGGCTTGATCCTTCTGAAGTCAATGGCACTGCTCTCTACTCTCACGAGTAAAAGTTGCAGAATTAGAAACACAGCAATCAAAGGCTTGAGTGACATCTGGCTAGAGTGGCTGTGCTATAATTAAAGAAGTGTTGTAATTAATCAAGAATAATGTATTTGAAGTAGGAAGTTAAAAATGAAGTTGTTATTCTATAACTACATACATAGTTGCTTGCATCAAAAGGAGTTACGGTACTTCCACAGAAAGTTAAATAATTGTTAAGGACTAAGGGTGTGAGCCACAAAAGTATTTCGGGCACCTAAACCCCATTTTTCAGTCCTTGTTCAGACAAAACAGCCCAGGGGTGGAGCGAGGCAGGGAGAAGGAACATCCCTTACAATTTTTAGTCTAGTGGGTAGGATGTAGAAGACCCCTATTCAAGACCAGAGGGTGAGAAGGAATTTGAACACAGATCTACCGCCCCTCAGTCACTCATCCTAAATGCCTAACTCAGGCTTTGTGGATCACACTGTTGTTCCTGTGATTTTGTAGGCACCGTGACATTCAGGGTTGCAACATCAAAGCCCCTCTGTAGATCCCTCCCCCAAACCTTCTGAATTTGTAATGGGTTTTGTTGAGGGAATAGGCAAATTGCCCATTGGTTTCAATGGGCCAGGTCCTCAACTGGTGTAGATCACTGAGTTCCAGTTATTTTAATCAAGCCATGTTGATTTACTGCAGCTCAGCTTCTGGCCCAGCTGGCATTTTGGCTGTCTCAGGAGTGCACCATCAGACCCACATTCATTAATAACATTGCTGGACACAGAGTGATTAATCAGAGAAATTAGTGTACACACTGGGTCCACCCCGGATTCCGCTGTCAGATATACAGGTGGAAATCCAGGATAATGCCATCGTCTCACTAAGCGAGCGTCTGACGAAGTGGGATTTTCTCCCACGAAAGCTCATGCGACAAATAAATCCGTTAGTCTTTAAAAGTGCCACAGGACTCTGTTGTCTTTCTACAATAGACTAACACGGCTCCCCCTTTGGAATTTGTTACACCTCTGTCACTGACAACAGAACCAACCCAGGAGCTTAACTTCTCTCACAGCTTCCAGTGCCAGTATAAAAAGCCAGCTAGCTTGATTGCAAAATCTGAAAATTCAGGCTACAGAAGATGATCAAGACAGCTAAAAACTAGATTGCTTAGGCTTGGTCTATGCCAGGTACTTATGTTGGTGTGACTACATCATTCAGGGGCGTGGACTGAGCAATGTAGTTACATCAACCGAACCCCCTGAGTAGACAGCACTATGTTCTTCCAGAGAACTTCTTCCATCCACATAGGTCCCACCTCTCATGGAGGTAGGGTACATACACAGACAGGAGAAGCTCTCCCACTGGCATAGGAAGTGTCTTCACTAAGTGCTACACCAGTGCAATGCTATAAGTGTAGACCAGCCACTAGTTAGTTTTCACTGAGGGCCTGTCTGCACTTGAAACACCACAGCAGCAGTATTGCAGTGTAGACATTACCTATACCAAGAGGAGGGCTTCTCCCATCAGCTACCTCCCCGAGAGGCAATAGCTGGGTTGTTGGAAGAATTCTTAAATCAACCCAGCACTGTGTACACCTGGGGTTAGGTTGGTTAGCTAGGTCCTTCAAGGATGCGGATTTTCACATCCCTGAGTGACGTAACTATAACAGTGTACATTCTCCAGCCCTGAGAGTCAATCCACATAATTAGTATTCCTTTCTTAGACGTGGTCTACACTAAAAAGTTCAGTTAACCCAGCCCTTAGATTTACTTGTACTCTTCACAGCTTCAGAGGCCTCATTTGAAAAACCATTCATGGAAAGGCAGACACGTGCGCATGACAGACGTTGGGCCAAATTCTATTGCCTATTCTGGCCACTACACACCACTTAAGTGACATTATGTGCCTGCATTCCCTGGTATACTGTCAATTATCTAGCATAGTTGGCTCTTCTGACGACTTTCCCCCTACTCTGGGACAGGGCCGTGTCCAGGCTCAGTTGGGCTATTCTAGTTATCTGATGTATAGTCCCTTGGAGAACAGAGCAATCTGGCATCAGTTCAAGAAGCCTCTATGTGGTTCTAATTCATGTCAACATCAGGACAACTTGATACTTAAGGAGCCAGAACCAGCTCTCTCACTGCCCTCTTTTCTCCTGCACTGAATAGATCTTACTGCTGGAGACACTGGGCCTTTCTGAATATAGTGCTCTTAGGAGGAAAGAGGACCTTCCCACTACTTAATCTTTTCAGGATTTGTCGTCTGAATTTTTTTTTTTAATTTATCTATTCATTTAAGCAAGAATGCAATGTTCATCTTAGAAACAGCCCAGTTTTCTGTCTTGGATATACAAGTCACCTCAGGGAGCCACACAATTGACTACCACAGTTGCAGATGTAAGAAACTTTCTCTTATTACCCCTACACTTTCCATCCTCTTTGCCCCCATCTAGCTGATCTTGATGTTGTGAGGTGGATGAAAGCATTAAAAAGTAAACAGTAACAGAGGGGCACACTGGGAGAAAAGATAAGGATTTCTCACAAACTGGTCCATACAATAAGGCCCCAATTCTGTAGCAAACATGCAGGCTGAACTTTACTATGCTGAGTATTCCTGGGAGAAAGTAAGAGAGTTGCCCCCCAGGAGTCTGGAAGCCTGGAGCAGGATTTGTACCTGAGCCAACTCGAGATATCTGCCACCGTGAAGAGGCTGATACCTTAAACATCTGATTCTTGATATTAGAGAACCTGAAGCATCCCTAGAAGGTCTGGGAAGTCTGCAAAGGACTCAGTTCTGCACAGGGCAGCTGCAAGCTGAAGCTCAGAGTGGGTAGCCTCCTAAGACTCTGTGAGGGATGGTTTTTGGTTCACCCAAGCTCTGAGGTAAAAGCCATGCCCTGGGACACTTTTTGGGGACTTTGAGTTTTACTTTTGAGTTTGTCGGAATAAACCCAGACCGAAAGAGGGGTGCTATGACTGGATGAACAAAGTGTGTAGAGTCTGTGCAAAAGGCAGTGCTTGATTTGTAATGAAAGATGCTGGGACTCAAATAATTGGTTTACATTCACAACCGATGCAGCAAGCCCACAGGTGCTGGGCGATGAACTGCCAGGCCTACGGTGTGGGGCTCAGTCCTGGCACAAATGAAGCACTGATAAAAGAGCCTATAAGAGGAAGAATAAAAAGCATGACAGTTCACAGCCATTTCTGGACACGAGGCAGTCCATGGGTGGCGGCCGGCTTGTTTACAAGTCCCACTGTGGAACTCCTCAGGGTAGTAAAATTAAGCTCGTACATAAATGTCTGTTGAACAATCAGGACCTAAAAGACTTGGGAACCACTATAAAGTTTTTAGTGCTAGTGAGTAACAGATACAAATGCTGAAATATTTCTGCTATGATACTGTGTGCTTAGAAACGTCTCTCGCATTATACACAGCCCATTTTAGTTTGACACATATTGCATAACTTTGCCTTGTTCCCCGACCCAACAGTCTCCTAGCATGTTGTGAAGAAAACCATTAATCCCTTCAATAAGTCCTATGAAAGGAGTTTCTCTATGTGCAATTCAGAGCTTGAAACGAGCGCAAAGAAAAGGCATTTAATAGTGATTTTCTTTGGCTCTCAGTGGTTTAAATTCAGAGGTGACATAAATCAGAGTTTCTCAGCCCGTGATGTGTGTACCTCTAAGGGTACACAAGGCACAGGCAGGGGACACGCAGGGCTGTCCCTAGGGTAGGGCATATTGGCCCCGACCCTGTAGCCTACTGGGTCCCAGGTCCCAACTGGGAGGAGGGGGCAACTGTCAGAGTCCTGAGACGCTGGGCGGCAACCAGCTTCCCAGCTGGGAGCAGCTGTCAGCTTCTGGGGAAGGCGGCCACCTGTTTCCTGCCCAGTCCCAGCTGGGAGCTCAGAGCAGCCTCCTGTACCCTGAAAGCTGGGCTTGCAATTGGGTGGTAGCCACCCGTGCCCCAGCTTGCAGCCGGGGGACAGCCTCTGTCCCCACCCAGCTCTGAGCCAGGTGGCAACCCCCCTCCTGGCTCGAATCCCAGTGCCCAGAAAGCCAGGTGAAGGGCCCAGCAGCTTGCCCGGGGCTGGAGCCGTGCTCTACCCAGAGATTGACTAGGTGAGCAGTGACAAAGACAGCTAGGACAGCCCCCGACGTCACCTGGAAAGAGCCCCAGTGTGATTTACCCCATCCCCATACCCCTCCTAGGGACAGCCATGGAGAGTGTTGCTATCCATTCTGGGCTCGTGCCTGCTCATGCAATAAATACATTTGTTAGTTTTTAAAAGGGCCACCGGACTCCTTGTCCTGTTGGAAAAGGCACCTTCAGACTAAACACCCTGACACATTCTGCTCTTCTTGCAATATTAGTCTGTAAATATGCGTGTTGGGGTACTTATTAACATTTTCAGAAGCTAGGGGGTTCTTGCCACTAAAAAGGTTGAGAAACGCCGCCATAAATGATAGCGTAAGTTGTAGGTTAGTGACTTGGAAGAAGTTGGTGTCAAAGTACCAAGGGAGTAGAAGTGTACAGGTGTAGCAGGAAAAACAATGAACACATACTTTATCCTACACATTCTTATACCCACTTATCAGATTTCCCCTTCCACCCCCTCCCGGCACAAACCTACCCAGCCTCTTTCTTTTCGTAATTTGCAATCACAGATCCCTATGCTGATTTACCAAGGTATAATTTACGTGACTTAGGTCTCCTCTGTGAATGGCTCTTTATCTCTGGGCCACAGGGAGTGCAAATAACATCATTAGCCAGCAAAAAGCAGTCTAGGGTGGATATGGCCAGTCTCTTTCTCCTCCCATTTTTTTTGATCACAGAAAAGATATTTCATTTCTTAAAAAATGAGTTTGAAGCACCTAGCAACCAAAGAGCGAGCACGTCCAATCTGCTTCCATGATGTACCAGCTACCTTACCATTCACTGTGTGGTCCCTAAATCAAGATATCTGTCACGGCTGATGGCTAAATTATATCCATGATCTCTTTATTCATGCTACCATTCAACTGCATAGATAATACATTTGCTATCGCATTAATAGTTATACAAGAGCATTTTGTTGATCTATTCATGTCATTCCCATCAGAGCTAAATTAGGTAACCATCTCTGTCAAATCTTATCACACTAGCATAATAAATGCTCTTCATTACCCAGGTGGAAGCACTTTGAGCACTGAGATTGCTTCAAAATGCAATGTTAATAATAACTGTGCCTTAATTTTTTTAACGTTATTATTTCTTACGGCTTCATGTGGATGAAGTATTGACAGTCATTTTCTGGTCCGAATGGATCGATCATGTATCCAGGTGTTTTTTTGGGGGGAAGGCCATGAATAGATAAGATGTTTTAAAAGATATTGGGTCAAATCATTGCTAGATAAGCACATGTAACTTCATTAGCTCCAAAGCCCTGTCCCCATATGTGCTATTACCTACGTGTTACGTGCTCTGCCTTTACCTGGGGTCTGATCCGACTTCCAGTGAAGTCACAGGAAGTTGTTCTATTGCCTCTAACAGGAACTGGATCAGACAAAGAAATTATTTACTTTGAATGCATAAGCAACACAGTCCTGTCTTTGGTGTAAGTTAGCATTGTGGTCATAACTGTGCAACTAGACAGTATATGGACATTGTTCAAATCACACGGTCTCACAATGAGATGTCTCCGCATTGGATGATACCAACCATAAATACATTTCAATAATATTTGAACTGAGTAATGTATAAGTGTATACTAGTTTTGTGCACTAGAGTGCTAAATGTTGTAATCCAATGTAACAGAGTATTTTGAGTTTCATCTGGGACGTTGAAAGCCACACAAGAGAAGCAGAAGCCTTTAAAACAGGCAGTTTCCCTGCACAAAGCTAGCAGGGATATTCGCCGTCCAGAGCTCTTGCTAAACGTGAGCAAAGTAGCTCCAGTGATGTTCAAATACTAGTCACAAAGCCCATATTAGCACAGGGAGTGAGAGAGAGCCGTCTGTTTAGAAGGTACAAATGTGTCTCTCTCTCATGGCTCCTGTTTGACTGTAAGTGAATGTAACTTGAATTAAAACTTTGGAAATCCACTGTATTTGTCCACTGTAAGGACTAAGTTCCCTAAAACTGTACGCTCAGTTGAATATTGTCTGTAACAATGTGCATGTGCAAATACAGTGTCCTTTTATATGTGTTATTGAAATGCTTTGAATGACAGTTGTATATTGACTAATAAATATTAGGCCTGTATGAAACCAATCCAACTTGCTTGATCGGTAAATATTATCCAGTTTAACTTTAATACTGTAGTACTAGCACATCATTCTTGGAAGCCAGTTTCAAATCTGATGTATTCATGTTTCAGATGGTTTCATTATTCATCCTCATCTGTTATCTATTATTTCCAGGTGTGACAATGACTTCAAACTGATCTGAAAATTTCAGTGTTTTGAGGTCTTGCACCTAGAGATAAATGCTAAGAGCAACTGAGTTTAATGCTCCCAAGTGTGGACCATACTGAGGATAGGTTCCTGATGAATTCATACACTTAGGATAGAGGAACCTCCTTTGCCATTGGAATTTGGGGGTAAAGATTTCATACATTTTAGGATATTGTTCTCTTTGAGAATACCATTACACTAAATATTGGATTCCCCCTTGTCTGGGCCTTTTCTTTTAAAACTATGTCTTTATTTAGGATGTTTGAACACATTTGCAGATCATAGAATCATAGAATAATAGGGTTGGAAGGGACCTCATGAGGTCATCTAGTCCAACCCCCTGCTAAAAAGCAGGACCACTCCCCCTAAATTACCCCAGCCAGGGTTTTGTCTAACTGAGCCTTAAAAATCTCCAAAGATGGAGATTCTACCACCTCCCTAGATAGCCCATTCCAATGCTTCACCACCCTCCTAGTGAGAAAGTCTTTCTTAATATCCCACCTTGACCTCCCCAGCTGTAATTTGAAACCATTGCTCCTTGTTCTGTCCTCTGTTACCCTTGAGAATAGCCTAGCTCCTTCCTCTTTGGAGCAACCCTTCGAGTAGTTGAAGGTTGCTATCAAATCTCCCCTCAGTCTTCTCTTCTGTAGACTAAATAAGCCTAGTTCCTTCAGTCTCTCCTCATAAGTCATGTGCCCCAGCCCCCTAATCATTTTTGTTGCTCTCCGCTGAACTCTTTCTAATTTGTCCACATCCTTTCTGTAGTGGGGAGCCCAAAACTGGACACAGTATTCCAGATGCGGCCTGACCAGTGTCGAATAGAGGGGAATTATCACATCCCTCGATCTGCTGACAATACTCCTACTGAAGAAGCCTACTGTTCTGTCTGTTAGTCACTGCTCACTCTGTATGTCTACACTGGCAAGTTAGGTTGTCTTGAGGACGCTTAAGTTGACCTAAACAAAGCCATGTCCACACTGGACTTTTCTTAAGTCGACTTAATAACACCTCATTTTAGGTCGATGTAAGCCTTAAGTCAACTTCTCAAGTCGACTTACGGCCAGCGTAGACGGGGATTAACGGCTATCTCTGCAGTTAAGTCGACAAAGTGTTGCCACTTTTTTAGTGTAGACATAGTACGAGGGGTAAGTTTTCTAGACATTAACGCAATGGAGTTCCTACCTCTTCCTGATGGGATGGAACACCTTCTCCAGGACAATAAGTAAACAGCTACCTCCAAGGTCAGAGTCTATTGTTAAACTGTTCAGCTGCTGTGCTACAGAAGTGAGAGCTAAGTAGCCAGAGGTCGGTCTGTCTTTCTTTCTTTTGGGGGAAAAAGGGAAATGACAACCGTGCTACAGCAGATGAATTGACCTGTGCAGAAGAGAACGCAGCTGAAGCCACAGCGAAAGTACAGGCACGATGGAAGATTTTCCCAGGGGTCTCGGAGGAGCAGTACGATGAAGATATTACGAAGGTTTTGGAAGAAAATTAGGGCATAATACAATAAGACTCGCATTAGTTCTAAACAATTACAAACCCCAAATCCAGTTAGCATAGCGCAGGCTGGCTGTTGCCTGGACTTTAAGGACCAGATTCTCTTATAATTGTTACATGTGTGTCTAGCAAAATATGTTTGTATAGCCTTTTATGCGGACACAAAAGGCTGAGAAGTGTTAACAACCTGTATCAGTGAAACTAAAGATAACAGAGAGAGGGAGGGGGAATGGAAAGGAAGTAAATTGGCAGGAATCACACTACGTTGCAGATGAATCTAGTATCCTTCAGCTCCAGCCTTTATTTATAACCCCCTGCAGTTATGCAACAGTATTTTCTACTCTCCTCATTGCAATGGTGGAGGGAGGGGCTTCCTTTTCCCTGACTCCCACCCGAGTCTGCTGTGAGGTCCTTTTCATGCTCTCTATACTCCATGCAACCTCTCTGCTGGAAGGAGGCCATGCCCTCTGTTGCGCAGGGAAGGCACCAGACATTCTCCCTGCCTTCCAACCCCATCCAACTGCTGGGGGAATCGTAGGAAGGGGACAGCTTGGACGCGGGTCCCTGATGCCTTACACAAAAGAAGTAGGAGGGGGTCAAGATTTCATTAGGCCTCAAGGTCATAGTAGCACCACTCCAGCAGGCTTTGCAGAGGCCAATAGGGCGAGGACCTGGCTTTTCACTTGCATTTTATTTAAGAGATAAATATCAAACAAAACATTGGGATGTTTGTTCTCTGGATGTTTTCACTTGGAAACAGATAACATAAAAAGATGGCTCTTTCCCGCACAGTCGTTAAACCATATTTTATCCTCATTAACTTGGACCTGTGGTTTTATTACTCAGTGAAAAATGTCCTTCCAGGCCCATAACAGCCACCCCCAAAGAGAAGTCTCTGAACTTTAAACAGTTGGCATCTATACCTGCTGCATCCGATTGTCCTGGATCTCTGCTTAATGGCCCGCCTGCCCCAGGGGCCCTGCAGCTAGTGCTTGGTGAAGGATGAATGTCTTCAGTATGTGACACCTGCCTCTAATGTCCGATACTGCACTATGGATATCAACAGCAGCTGCACTTTGGACTTCAACGGGTGGAGGATCACGGCCATACACTACAGTCTTTACAGCCACACACCCTGGAGTATATTTTACCTCTACGGTTGATGAGGTAAAATATAATTGCACTTGTTTTTCCTGTGAAATAATGAAAAACCATCCCCCAGAAAATCCTAACTTGGTAAGCAGATACTTGAAAAATCCATTTTAAGTAACATTTTATTTTCCCCCAGCAATTTTCCCCCTTTTCTCTCTTTCATTCCCCGTCAAATGAATAAAAATAGGCAGAAGCTTAATCCAGTTAACTCTCAGACCAGTTTGGACTCTGTAGATGGCCGTATTCTTTTTAGTTCCTCCTCCGCCCTCACACTCACCCTTCTTTAGTAGCTCCACTGACAGAACATTGTGTCTTCCTGTCAAATAATTTCTTAAACTTTTCTCTGTTCCTTCCCCTGAATGCTGCTTCTGCTCTGTGCGAGGCTGGTACAAGATCAGGAGGGAGACCAATCATTTTGAGACACGAAACAGTTATCCATACCCCCCGCCCTCTCATAGAACAATGCCCCTAGGCAAAAGGGTCGTTCTAGCTATTTCCAGGATCCCTTCTGTTTGAATTTATATCCCATTCCTACAAACACTCAGCGGTCCCTGACCTTTCTGTATCAATTAGGGCCACTCATGGGATTCACCCCTGTCCCAGTGCTGCCCTCTGGGTCATCCATGGACAAGTCTTCGGTAAGCACAGAAAAAGAGGAGCTCACGCATCCGTTGTCCCCTTCTCTCCCAAGGGGTTTGCTTTGTTTTGTTTGCATTGTTTCAGATAGTCCCAGAGTTATTCGGTCTGCCACCCACTGCTTCCTGACCGTGGAGCCAATCTGCTCAAACACAGGGAAGAGGGGCAGCTGCTGGGAGCCAGCTGAAGGATAGGGTTACAGCGAGACAGTTCCCGCAGGGACCTTGCACCCGTGGAGAACTGTGTATGGCAGGCATCTGCTCCTCTACGCCTCTTGCCAACCATTCCCCCCTTCCCTTTCTATTGGGAACTGGTCAGTCCCAGGGATGGCTGGCGTAGGGAGGCACCTCACTTGACATAAAGCAGCCTCAGCAGACTGAAGTATCAGGTCTCCTATTTCCTGTTCCTCCTCAGGTGTAAATCAGGCCATGTCTACACTACAGATCTCTACTGGTATCGCTGCTTCACTCAGGGGTGTGAAAAACCCACCCCATCCAACCCTCTCTGCACACAGCGCTACAGCAGCAGGACAAGCGACCGTCTCTCCAGGATGTGGATGAACTACACCAATGGGAGATGCCCTCAGCACAGACATGGCACACAGAGACAAGCCCTCAGCGAACATCTGCGGCGTTCTGCTCATTTACACCCAGCAGAGTTCTCACCTGACTCCAAACAGAAAACACGCTTGCTGCAGAAGGTCCGAAATTACCAACTTCCTGGGATTTGTCTTTATTTTTAACGTCGATAATTACCCACAAGAATGGCATAAACCTCAACTTAAGCCATCTCCTGAAAGGGGCGATTGCCAGAGTATTTCCTGTCTTGGTCCCAAATTCTCTCTGCTATAGAGCAACAGCCCAATTCTTATACTCAAGGCTGGATTTACACCTTGCGTGCCCCTAGATGCAGGTTGGGGGAATACGCTCAGCCCTGGGCTCTGGATTCCAGCCTGGCCAGGGGGCGGGGCCTCAGGGGCAAGGGAAGGTGCAGAGGATGGGCCCAGAGTTCCAGCATTCATGCAGGGCCTCCAAATTGTCTGGGGCCCCTGGCAATGGGCCCCACAGCCCCACGTGGTAATCCACCACTGTTTAGACACCCCTAGGCACATGCCTACTATGCCTAATTGGAAATCTGGCCCTGTTTACACTCTTGAATTACAGATAATGGAACTCAAATTACCTACCAGAGACTAAGGAGGTGGTCGACTGTCTGTCTGACCCTGACTGTCTTGAAGGCAGCAGCATGAAACAGGACAGCCCACCGTGTTTGAGATCATCGCCTAGGGGACCTTTTTCAAATGTGTGCACACCAGTTTTGGGATGCTCACCCTCAGATCCCAGGTTTGTCAGGTTGACTGCCCAAAATTTAAGCAAGAGAAGTTAAAGGGTGCTTTTGAAAATCTGGGCCTAAGTTTTTTTAAACAGCTTCTCATATTCTGCCTACAATTAGTTGCAGAACTACAGGGACAAATTACAGCATTTAGACATTTAACTGCCTGATTGCACTCAAATTTCAGGCAGTAAAAGCCTAAATGCTATCACTTGTTCTTGTGGCTGACAAACACAAAACTGATGGCTCTTAATTAGAGATTGGGTGGAGGCCCCTTTAAAAATTTGGCCCTATGGTCTGAGATTTACACTAGATACCAGGGTAAAACCAGAGTTTAGTGAAAGGTCAGCAAACACAGGAAGATGATTGCAACATGATGTTTTTGCTGAGTCTTAGGGCAGATCAGTTGGAAGTCATTACAAACCAAATAGTTGAGTAGGAAAAAAATCAGTCTCTACCAACATCATCTTCTACTTTGATGAGTATTAAGTAAGTCAAGAAACTTTTTCCTTATCGAGATTTAAGTACTTGCCCTCCTTCCATTCTTCCTAATGTAAAATATATATGGAGTCCTTCTAATGCTATTAGGCCCATTTTCATTGAAGGTATTTTTCGTTAAGAGATGGGAAAATGTTATTGAAAAAGTTTGACCGAAAATGTTTGAGAATTTCAGTGCTATTAAATACAAATGTAAAAAAAAAAAAAAAAAAGATACAAATGTAAAAGATGAAAATAGTCATGTTAATGTAATCCAGCATTCATTTACAATATCGCCACTGCTAAGAGAGATTCCCAGAAGCGTTAAAAATCAGTTAAGATTGTTTAATGATACGGAGTGATTTCAAGGCATATAGGGGTAATTTTTTTATCTTTCAAAATAATCAGGTAAATCAATAACTGTTCACCTGAAGACCTGTAATTCCATTCTATAAAACTCAAATAGACAGGCAATAAAAAAGTAATAAAAATATTGAAAATGTGTCATATGTTTATTGCACAATTGGGGAGAAATATTGAATTCCATAGCTGAATTAGGATAAAATAAAATAAACCTGAGAAGGCTGATGTCATTCAAATGGTTATATTCTTTATTCAACATCAGAATCAAACAACATTAAACCTGGTCAACACCTAAAAATTAGATGAACGTAGTTAAGTTGTGCAGAGCTGTGAAAAATTCCACGCCCTTAGTGCTGTAGGTAGGGATGACTTAGTGGGAATGGTCCTGCTTTTAGCAGGGGGTTGAACTAGTTGACCTCATGAGGTCCCTTCCAGTCCTATGATTCTATAATTCTAACTACAAACTAATTGGAGACCATTCATTCTTATTTCCAGTCATAATCCAGATAAGATATACAACTTCCTTTCTTCCCGGGGCCTTTCCTCCAGATCTCCTCACCTCGTTCTTGATGACCATGAGAACAGTGTGAAGGTTTGTGCTTGTTTCTTTTAAGACAATTTTTCTTTATCTTATTCCTGTAACTGTTTATTTTATTAGTTACTTTTTAAACCATACATCTCTCCCACACTGTTACTATCTTTACTCATTATTCTCGTTATCTTCTTATACTTGCTGATTGGGCCCTTTCCTACAGTAGCCACAAGTCATAAAGCAGATATTTTTCTTAACCAAACTAAAGCGTTAATTCCTTTAATTTCATAACTACTCCTATGACACCCTTTCCTTACAGCAGCACTGAGTCGGTTTATTGTAAACATAAAACAAATTAAGAATGAGACATAAGTGATGCCAAGTAAAAGAAATAAAAGTAGAGAGGGTAACAAGCAAAAAAGTGAAAACACACATCAAAAAGTCTAAAACTTAATCTAGCAAAAATGCAGGTTTTGTTCAAGATGGTTTCTTTCACTAGCCATTCTTCTTCCCAGCCATGGCTGACTTTTCCTCAGTCAGAACCTTCCACAGAAGTACAAGACACTAGCTTCCTTTATCTTCCTAGGTGAAAGATCTTTCCTAAGCAGGTTTCTCACCTATATTGAGTTTCCAGAGATTTCAACTCCCTTCTTGAAGGACCCATCTTTCTCAGCCCGCAAGAGCTCAGTTCCCTTGTTTCTGTCTAACGAGGGATGCCAAAGATGTTTCTGTCCTTGCGTGCATCTTCCAAAGTTCAATAACCTAATGTCAAGAGGTAGGATAATCTCATACTGTTCTTCCCCTTCCTGTGGGCTTCCCACTGTATATAAACAGGGCTGATGCCATCGTTTTAACTCCACCACACTTAATTTAAATAGGAGAGAGGTAGATAGCCGCCTTCTCTCCTTTCTGGGATGGAACCAGTTTCTCCAGGTTTGGTCAAAGGCTTTAAAACATAATATCAATTCTGAAGGTGTGATAGGGTGTTTACCCCCACCAGGGGTGGTCTTAGCAATTCCACGGCCCGGGGCAAAAGTTTAGGATGGGACCCTCTCACCAGGGCCCTGCCAGCCCCCCATCCTCTCCAAGGGGTCCCAGTCCCTCGTTGGACCCCTGCTGAGCTCCCCAGCTCCCAAGGGCCTGCCCCCTGAACCCTGGCCCTCAAGGGCCCCCGCCAAACCCCCACCCGGCTCTCCAGCCCCCAAGGGACCCTATTGGGCTCGCCGGACCCATTGCAGGCCGCCGCCGGGCTCCCTAGCTCCCAAGGCCCCCCGAATCCCTGCTCCACCATGGGCTCCCTGGCTGGCCTGCCACAGGCTGCCGCCAGACGCCACTGCCCCTGCCAGCCTGTCCCGGCTCCCCGCCAGAGTGGTGCTGGGCCCCTCCAGCTGGGGGGCCGTAGGCAGTTGCCTGCACTGCCCACCCGCTAAGACCACCTATGACCCCCCACCCTTGCCTTGAAAGGATTATGCAGACTGAGATGGGGCAGCTGATTAACGCCACAGGGGGGAGGAAAGCTATCCCCTGACTGAACGAGGATGCCCAGCTGAGGAGCAATGAGTCTGCAGTCACTTCTTTGGAGAAGGGATGTGCATTTGGGCTGGCAAACCTAGAGAAAGGAAAAGCCGAGGAAGGAAGTATGGGGCTCAGGGAAAGACAGTAAAGTCTAAGAGGGAACAGACCTGGACTGTGGCTAGAGAGACCCTGAGCTGGAACCCAGAGCAGAGATTCTGCCAACCACTGAGGGACGGGCAACATGATGGAGTGAATAGGAAGGCAGCCTGAGCCTATTTGTAGGAAGAAACTTTCCAGCCTAGGAAGGCTAAAACATTTAATGTCTTGGTGGGAGGGCTGAGTCAACAGCCCATAGAGTGAGAAAAAGATTGCAGACCTAGAAAGAGAGACTGCCAGGGGGCTGGAATGCAACTATAGGAAGGGATATTGACCTCACAAGCTATTCCCTAGAGTGATCAAGAGGAGGGGAGCTGGCTGCTCTAAAAGAAGGTGACATGGAATGTGATGGAGAAAGAAGCTCCATGTTTTCTTTCTTTCTTTCCCTGCTGGTGTTTGCTAAAATGAAAATTGTGTTTTCCGGCAGTCTCCCCTCATTAGTTTTGATGGCCCTATTTATTGCTTATATGTAAACAGGAGGTAAACTCACACTCCTTCGTTTACGGCAGGTTGTGCGGATGCATTGCTTGCCAAACGCATTAAGAATTATACTCTAGAATAGTTCCATAACTTTCTGTATACACCCTGTGCATACATCATAGCAGAACATTAATGATCAGTGAGCTATCCGTTCTTCAATATCTTACAAACCACCTTGTAGATACAGACTATGACAACAGTGTGAGGTATAGTGGATATGTCAGGCCAGAATAGCTGCCGGCACAATAAAGACCCACAAATGGGCCTCCGTGAAACAAGGGGCCCACTTCTAATCTATCGTGTTCAGGGTATAACGACCCGTGTGGGAAGACACAGGCAAGGAGATCCACAATCCTTTCAGTGGACAAGATCAAAGCCCTGTTTCAACCCAACTGTTTGGATTCCAGTATTGCAGTGAGTGCAGAGGTAGCATATGGTAAGCATTGTCCGCTTGGAACACAATACTGGGAAATAGGGGTCACCTTGGTTCCTCTGAAGTGTTAAAACTAGAAAATTCAATTTCCCCGGTGAACATTACAAGAAAAGTTCAGCATTTAGAGGGCGCTCAGCGGCTAATTTGATTGTGCGAAAGGTGACATATAAGCAATACATGAGGCAGCTGCTAATGCAATTGCTCTAAAGATGATGTGTCCCTACAGCGTTGGTCAGGATTCCTGCAAATCAAATTTGATACACCCCCAAACTTTCTTAATATAATTTAGTGCCTGTAACTTGTCCCTTGCTAAATATGAACTCTGAATATTGCAGATACTGGTGGCCTCTGTTCTCTATTCTTGTGGCATCCTGAATTTTTACTCTCACATTCTTCATGGTTTTGCAAACAACCAGGGGGAGGGGGGCAGAGGAAGAAGCTCCTGCCTATTAGTTTCACCCCCCCGGGTGGTCTTGACAGATGAAAAATCCAATTTTGCTCAGATGTCCGCCCAAATATGCCAGCTTCCAGCTTTGCTACATCAGTGCCGCCATGTGGTAGGCCCAGAGCGCTGCTTTTCTGCTGGCTGTTTTCTTCTTGTCTTTCAGAAAGGGATCCATGGGGGAATTTCATTCCTTAGAAAAGCCAGCTCTGAGTTGTTGTCTGTCAGGAGCACGAAGTGGGATTAATACAGGAGCCTCTGAAATAAGGATTTTTTGACTCCAGGCCCAGGTTAAAACTCCAATTCTGTGGCACACAGCGGTCTAACACTCTCACTGAAGGACCGCTTGTTGAGACAATGTGATGCTGACTGGTCCATGGTCACAGCCAGAAAACCAGACTCACCCTCTGCCCATGAAGAGCAGGAATGGTCCCATGGCAAGTGGAGCTGCTGTCTCTTCTGGAGAGAATACAGCACTGAGAAAAGAGGGGAGCAAAACAAGAGGGGTGCCATTTCTCCTGGGACAGAAGAGGAGAGGAACCAGGAGCAGAACGTTGGAATTGCTGCTGCAGAGGGAATCTGGAGGAGCAAAGCTGGTGGGGAAAGGAACTCAGAGACTGAATGACTCCTCTAGCAAAGCAGGAGATGAGGCAGAATTCATTAACTTAGGGGAGCCTGGAGTGTGCTTGCTAGAGTGTGAGGAGGTGCCTAGAAATGTGGGGGGAGCACAAGGTGTGAGAATTGATCTTCTTCAGATGGGGGCAGGCCTAATTTGTTTGGGGAGGGCAAATGGATTCAGAGGCAGGTGGATGAATGGGTCTGGGTTGATGAACTGGAAAAGACGACGCAGCAGTGTGTAAGTTAGATGTGTGTAAGGCCACGGGAATGGGGAGTAGCCGTCATGATATTTTTCACCTTCATTCACAGCCTCAGTCCTTCGGCAAGCGTCAAAGAAATGTTCCCAGCTCCTCTCCTCAGTCACAGATCTGTCCTCCTCAGGAATTACCATTTTGTCCTCAAGAGCCACCATGCAAGGCCAATTTGCTCATCAAGCATCCAGCTGCTTTGACACATTTTTTTTAGTCACTAAACCTAAATAGGTCACACGGGAGCCCCTGCAGACAGAGAGAGCCACCGCTGCGCATGAGCATTCCACTTGGCCGACAGCAGAGCAAGTCGTGAGCTACCTATTCATATCTCACTACTGAACGGCGCCTAATCAGCCCCTAGAATTCAGCATGTCTGGAGGGGTAGTTAGTCCAGGAGAAGTTCAAGAAGTTCCTGGAACAGCACCATAACACTCAAAGGTGGGAGGTGTAATCAATTCAGCGCTATTAAAAGATGCCAGTGAGAATAATTCAGCTTCCTGGGCAATCTCGTCAGAGAGCAGTCAGAACACAGGACGTGACAGTGCAAGCTTCCTCCACGCTGCACCATCAATCTGCCAGGGCCCTGCTTTGGAAGGATCCATTTCTCCATTTGAGGAGGCAGCGTTTGCTGAGACGGTCAATGAATGTGACGTGAAGGTTTGTCAATTGGGAGCTGCACTGAGACCTCCAGTTCATCTCCCATAAGCCAAGAGACCCGTCAGATCTTTCAGTCACCAACAAATTAACCAGGGGTTGCGCACCTTTAACTTGGTGCTATCCATACCTCTCCACTTGTGAGGCCCTTTAAAGACTTTCCTAGCTAGATTCTGTACAAAAGCAGAAGAGTAATAGAGTGTACCCACTGTTCAAAGACTGGAGTGGCTGAACCGACAATAGGAAAGATTAGCTTCGATCAAGCTGTGTGAAAATACATAAGAGATTACATTGTACTGCTTTTGCTCCTTATTAGCTGTCACTGACATAAAGTAGAAAACTTTATCACATCACCCAATTGACCTGGAATTAAACAGGTTGTCTTGATTCTACTTTCAATAAGATTTGCAACTTCCCAAGGGAAGACTTTTGGGCATTTTAGCGAGACTTCTTACTTCTAAGGGAATTGACTAATTAGCTGTGTGCCAATAATCCTGGACAAAGTTTTCTTCTAATTAACCAAGCTGACAAGAATTCACATACAAATTACTCTTATAAATTAAAGGTTAACCACAGACTGATGTCAGCCCTTGCCACAGCTTCAGTAGTTTTAAGAGTGAAAAATCATTGTAGCTTAATGAAAAAGAGAGACCTCAATTTCTACATGAGAAATACTCAACTTTTAAAACCCAGAGGCGGTTTTGATGGACAAACTACTCAGTCTCTCCCCTTCCCAGAAAAGAGGATTAAGACTATAAAATGTTCATATCTATTCCCCCCCCCCCCCCAGTACTGAGAATGTAGATGACTCTGTCATCCACTTTTAACATTCAGACATTCGTACAAAAATATTTTTAACAAAGTCCAGCAGCCCTGAAATAATTTAAACTCTCCTGAAGGGTTTTTTTATATAAACAGAAGCTCATTATTCATTGAAATTCCTTCTGCAAGCAGGCAGAATCTTGCTCTCTGGACCCACAAGAAAGGCTGAAACCTGGCCCTGATTTAAACAGATATCGGAACAAGTTGTGTGTTTGCAAATACCGAGTAAATGACAAATTGTCACAGGCTCAGCTACATCTTCTGTTGACTACTGCATAGGTCAGCAGTATAGGTCTGCATAGGACAGAAAGCGTCCATGGGATGGACTATTTCAGTGAGCCAAGTGCGTGGGCGGGCATGCTCTGTACAGGATTTGGATTTGGGTGTGCAAGGACAGAGATGTGAAGGAGTGACACAAACACACCCTTCCAAAGGCTCTGTGTTATGGTAAGAGAAGAGTGCTCTGACACTAGCCATCTAACCTGCCCCCCCCTCCCCAATGTGTTTTACCGTAGTGGATTGATCCTGTCTAGGGCCTGACGGTGCTTTGGCACTGAACCTCAATGCTTCCCTCTCTGTGCATCTAACCATCCCAGCCCCCAGTCTGAGTCGGTGCCTGGCTGTGGGTTGCAGCTGCAGGTGTCAGGTTGGGGTGTGTGTGCTGGGCTGGGTTAGCCCTGCTCAGGGGGCACAGGAGGTGCTGAGGGGTACCCTGTGCATCATGAAGGGCCAACCAGGACCCCTCCCCTCCTCAGTTGGTGGGGCTGGGGTGAGGCTGCCCTGTCCCAGCTGGGGTTGGGTTGCAGGGCTGCTGCAGTGGGAGAGGCCAGCCCTGCATGCCAGGTTTTTTTTTGGGGGGGGGGGGGAGCATTTGCATGTCCTCCCAGCATCCCTCCACCCCACCCTGCAGATATAGACCCTACCTCCCTGGGGCAGCTGGGGGGGAGAGGGGGACTGGGACCCCTTCTGCCCTGGCAGGGGCATGAGGCCGGGGGGGGGGGCCCACAAATGTAGGGGTGGCCGCTGATGCTGGACACCCTTAGTACCCTGCTGGGTGAGGATCAATCCCTAATTCTTTAAAACGACAAGGATGTTGCTGTAACTGTGTCCTCAGACCTTTTAACTAGTGGCAGAGTTTCCCCAGAAAGAAGTGCTGATGCGACATTTTAATTTTCCTTCTGGTTTTTGAGCCTTGAGAGACTGTCGTGTTTTCAAGCTTTTCTCTGCCAATCTTCTAAATCTATGTTAGTTTAGCATCAGCACCTTCTACATCCCCTGTCCTCCATGAAGGGTCAGTCTGGCCTGACGACCCCCTATCCCAGCACTTACCCACCACTGCTCCAGCTGGGAGCCAGCTGGACAAGTTGACCTCACCACCCCCATCTTGGGGGGTCATCAGGCTGGCCCTTCATGACAGGGGAGAGGTGCAGGAGGCTCTGTGCCCCTCAGAGCCTCCTGCGTCCCCACCTCTCCTGCACTTTATGAAGGGCCAGCCCAGTGTCCCCTGCGGCCCGGGGAGCCTGTCCGCCCCTTGGAAGACTGCTGTCCTCGAGCAGGGGCAGCCCCCGTAGTTTCAATGGAGCTACACCCATTTACTCCAGCTGAGAATTTGGCTCTGAGGCTATTTCAGGGCTATAAAGTCCTTGATTCTTCTGCAAGGAGATCCGTTTGTGAGATCTATTCCTTTTACCCGCTGAGGAAGATTATTATTTTATTTAAACAAAAGATACAGAAGCAGCTTGGCATGTACTCAGCTGTTGTTCCCAGGCAGGTATTCGCTATTCTGTTGGTGGGTACGCAGACAATAGCTCACGCTACATCAGCTGATCACTAGAGACCAGCAATTGCTTTCCGTCTTTTTCCAGAGCTGGCCAAAAACTCATCTTATAGGATCATTTTGTTAAGAATTTCTCCCCAAACAATACAGATGCGACACGCCCACAGCACTACAACATATAGTGAAAATAGGCAACTATATTACAGAGCATTTAAACACCTCTGTTAGCCACCAGACTCAGCTAAAATAATCTAACCACATGCTTCCATTTACTCTTTCTACTAAACAGAGTGTGTGCTTTCACTGAAGTCAGTGGGACGGCATATACCGCGAAGCAGTTTTCAAGGTTTGCTGGAAAGATACCAGGCTTTACACATGAAATAACCAGTTTTCTTCTTTATTGACTTTCGAGAAGGCTGGGGGGGAGAGAACTTAAACCTCATTTTTGTTTCAATGTATTGTTGTATTCATGCCTTTGTTACTCTATTACAGGGCTCAACAAATCCTGGGCACCACGTCGCCATGGCACCCAGGATTTTGCCCCTGGGTCCTAGCTATGCCACAGGAGCCAGGGAGGCAAACGCCCCCTGGCACCTAAAAAAAAGAGCCGGTGGCGCTGTTGTCCCCCTGTCATCCCCTCCCCATCACCCTGGTAGCGGCTTTTTCTTTTTTTGGCAGCGGGGGGTGTGTGCTGCTGCTAAAAGAGTCGGCTGCTGGGGTGGTTTTTCGGTGGCAGGGAGCCCTGTGCACGTCAGACCGCTGCCGAAAGACGTGGCGGTCTTTCCACGTCTTTAGTCGCTTCCCTGCTGCACACGTAGGCACCTCAGTTTTCTCAAGGCCTGCGATAGTAAGAGTTTGTCTAGCAGCTCTGGGATCCTGGCTCAAGTCCTCCTGTGCACACAAGCAAGAAGGAATTTGATGGAATCTCCACAGGCCCTTGTGGCTATTAGTCCACACCGCAAAACCATCACGGTCGCTGATTAGCCACGACCCACAATGGCAGGACCTTTCAGGTCAGGACTGAGGGGCCAACAGAGCTGGGAGTTGTCGCCACACAACACCCAGCACCAGATAGGGATTTTAGTCATTCATTTGCACATGGACCAAATTCCACACCAAATTAAAATGGAAAGGTATTTTATTTGAAGGTTATGCAGACTCAGTCGGCACAACCCAGTTACTGCAACAGAGAAAGTTAAGGCAACATTCTGCTTAGATAGTATTTGCTTAATTGTTCACATTAGGAAATCATTCTCAATGCCATCTGGCTGCTACGCAGTCATTTAGAAACCAGATAGCAACAGATAGGCCAAAAACTGTTCATTAAACAATGAGGGTGGCCACCCTACTTCCTTTAAACCAAAGGGTTCAAACCTTTACGCTTGGAGAAACGAAAGGTCATGTTTCACAAAAGCCAACTAGAAAGCCCAGCAGCAATTTATAGAGTATCCATGCAATCCTGGTATTCAGTATCTATGGAAAGATCATTACCCTGAGTCGTGCTTTTCAGTTATTTGCACATAACTGGATCCCTGTTCTGTGTTAGGGCTAGTAAAACAATGGGTATAGGGTCACATCTTCCTTCATATTTAACCACAAGACTATTTGGTTTCCTTGTATCTGCAGTACTGAAGGACAGCGCTACTCTTCAAAGAGCTGAGATCTTTGTTTGCATATGCTGCACCAAAAAGGCACTGTGTTACATACGCATTACAAATCTCTTGAAAGCAGAACAAACAAATTCGCTTTCTGCTCAATCGTACCATGACAATCTCAACACCGGGAGAGATTTGATTACACTGCTAAAGTGAGAAATGACATTTACCTTGAGTCTAGTGGCTCAAGCAACGGATCATCCAGGTTCTACCTGCACAGAGATCTCTCTGTTTCAATTAGGTTTGCTACTCATATTGTGTTATGTGCTTCCATATTTAATGCACCCTGATGGGAGCACCTGAGTAGCATCATGCCTGTCTATCAAGGCCTATACACTGCCTTTTCTCTCCTTTATTTCATGCTTCAGTGATCAGAGGGATTACTTTTGTGGTTGACCAGGAGAGAGAGTATATCACCAAGACATTTTCCTTCCACCATGATTACTAAGTGATGATTTGAAGGAAGAGATGGTCTTAGACAGTGCATGAAATGTGGCAAGGTTTACATTCATTCTAAGCCATGGCAAGAAGCATCCCACTAAGAAACCCTGTCCCTTAGAGCAGTGGTTTTCAAACCATGGGTCAGGTTTGCAGCACCCCCGGCTGCCACCGCCGAAAGACTAGAATGTATTGATCAAAAATGTAAGTGTTGCATCGCGGGCATAAATGATTTTTTTCAACTGGGTCCAGAGGAAAAAAGTTTGAAAACCGCTGCCTTAGAGCTTCGTTGACTACAACTGTGAAGTATAGAGAGCGAAGCAGCCCCTCCCCTTTAAATCAGGGCCAGGAGCTTGAAATGAACCCAGAATCAAATGGAAGTCAGCATGGAAAACCAACAACTTGTATGTCATCTTCGAATCACTCTTATCTAATAGAAAAGGTGTTGCAACAGCTCTGGAATGGCTGAAGCCTCTGTCAGGCCCTCTCGGTCATCCACATACAGAATGTCGCAAGCAGCAGTTCGAGGTGGAGGTGATAAAAGCAGGCATTGTGGCCAGCACCTGACCCTAAGGGTGCAGCCTCCTAGCTGGCGAAGATGGAGGAAGGAATTTCTAAACTGCAATTCAAAGAGCGGCAAGGAACCGTCACGAATTCTATAGAGTTGCACTGAAAATTGACCACACATCTATAAACAGGGACAAAAATACCTCTTGTTGCCAGTTGTGTTTAAGTTTATACCCTGGACTACATTTACAATTTACAATTTAGATTGACCCAGCTAAGTCGCTCAAGTGCCGATGTAACTCCCAATGTAGCCGTGGCTAGAATTCTTATGTCGACCTAGCAAATTGCCACTCAGGGAGTTGGATTCCCTAGAGCAAAGGAAAAATCTGTTCTGTAGGGTCTACACTCTAGCTCCCATGGTGTAAATGCCCTAGGGTTATTTGCAATTAGGGACAAACATCTCTGTCTTGTCTGCACTAAAATTAACCTAACTTACAGGTCAGTTCACAGTTGTCAAAACAGGATTAAAATTTCTTCGGTAGATAAAGCCCCATAACTGCAGACCTTTTTGTTATAAAGCTCAGTACCTTTATTAATAAGTCAAAATGCAGAGCAGGGTAATCTAATATTCCCCACTGACAGAGGACTGGAGACTGATCTTTCAAACGATTATTAATGGAGCAACAAACATGTACATTCATGATTCAGAGTCTTGGTATTTGAATCTGACAACTATTCCTGTTACGTAAGGAAGGATTAAAGAGGATGATTAACAGCGCACACAGGCCTCGAACACTAATAGCTTCATTAACAGAGCAGTGAGGTTTGAAATCGTATTTCCAAGCTTTGTTTCTAATAGCAAAAAATAAAACAAATGACACAGTTTCCGCATGCTGCTTGAACGGCTAAAAGCAAGAATCTTTCTGAACCTTCACGCAGGGGAAGTTAGTGACAAACTCATCTGCTGGAGGAGAATCAGTTCATCTTAAACACATCCGAATCAGTCACAGCAGGATCATCGTGCCATGATAATTCACACACACATTTGAGCTTAGACTGAAAGGAACAGCTGCCAACAAGTCATCGAGTCAGAGGGCTTTTCAAAACAGGTCTCCGGAGGGCAGTGGCTTAGAAATAAATGTGCCAGAGTGGCAGTGATTCCACCTGCCCAAGCATTCCATCTTTGACTCTCTGCAGGCAAGACAGCATCCACAGGGAGCTAAAATAGATACGTTTGCAGTGCTTCCCCTCTTATGTGAATTGACAGCCCCAGTCGTGAATGATGCTGAGTACCTTCAAGGGATCCCATTAATGACAATGGCCATTCCAGGTATTCAATACCTTAATATTCACATATAACTGTTTCTCTGATTCCCATGGAAACTATCAACGAAGAAATGCAGATAAGGAAAACCTTGTAATAAGTCACAGCAATTAACGAGGGTTTGGTTTAATTCTCCCTGCTGCCCAGCCCCCCACCGTGCCAATGCCACCCAGTAACTGCTTACAATCTACCTCCTAATTTCATAAATATAGGAATCAGACAAGATCTTCCTAGTGATTTGATGTCTGAGAAATCCCTGATGATCCCATTACCTTAAATCCCTTAAATTTTGTTCCCACTCAGGGTCAGGAAGCACTTCTGACCACATCTCTAGATCTCCCATGGGGGAGAACTTCTTCGTCTACACCAAGATTACTGAGTGGGGCAGGTTTGAAGTATCCTCTTTCACTACCTCTTCTTAGCGTTCAGTTATTCCCCCCACAAATCTTCACAATGGTCTGCATGAAATTCCCGAGCACCAATCTAAAGCCACTTAGATGGTAGTAAACCAATATCTATTAAGAAAGCCGATAAATTCCTGTGGAAGCCGAACAAACTCATGTGGTAGACTGACTCTTCTCAAGTCTGGGACCTCTTAGACCAGTGACTCTCAAACCTTCCAGACTACTGTACCCCTTTCAGGAGTCTGATTTGTCTGCCTACTCCCAAGTTTCACCTCATTTAAAAACAACATGCTTACCAAAAAAATCAGACAGGAGAACCAGGAGAACATAAGAACGGCCATACTGGGCCAGACCAATGGTTCATCCAGCCCAGCAGCCTGTCCTCAGACAGTGGCCCATGCCAAGTGCTTCAGAGAAAATGAACAGAACAAGCAATCATCAAGTGATCCATCCTGTTCTCCAATCCCACTCTCTTACAAACAGCAGTCCCTGCCCATCTGGCTAACAGGCACCGATGGACCTATCCTCCACAATCTTATCTAGTTCTCTTTTGAAGCCTGCTGCGGTGTTGGCCTTCACAACATCCTTTGGCAAGGAGTTCCACAGGCTGACTATGAGTTGTGTGAAGAAATACTTTCTTTTGTTTGTTTTAAACCTGCTGCCTTGGTGAGCCCCCTAGCTCTGAGGCTATGAGAAGAAGCAAACTATCCTTTCTTATTTACTTTCTCCACATCACTCATTTATTTTATAGACCTATATCATATCCCCCTTTAGTCCTCTATCATATCCCCCTAGTCCAAGCTGAAAACTCCTAGTCTTATTAATCTCCCCTCATATGGAAGTTTTTCCATGTCCCCAATCATTTCTACTGCCCTTCTTTGCACCCCCTCCAATTTGAACACATCTTTCCTGAGATAGGGCAATCATATCCACATGCAGCATTCAAGATGTGGCTGTACCATGGATTCATAAAGAGGCAATAAAATATTTTCTGTCTTATTATCTATTCCTATCCCAATGATTCTGAATATTCTGCTGGGTTTTTTGACTGCCACTGCACATTGCGAGGATGTTTTCAGAGAACTGTCCACAGTGATCCGCAAGTATCTCCAAGATCTCTTTCTGGAGAGGTGACAGATAATTTAGACCTCATTAAACTGTATTTCGTAAAAATACAAAAGTGTCACAGCACACTATCACTGAAAAATTGCTTACTTTAACTGTGTAATAATAAAATAAATAAATTGGAATATAAAGATTGTCATTAGTATATAGCCCAATATAAACAAGCCATTGTCTGTACAAAGTTTTAGTTCATGCTGACTTCACTAGTGTGTTTTTACATAGCTTGTTATAAAACTAGGCAAACATCTAGATAAGCTGATGTACACACACACACACACCCTAGCAGACCTCGGCATACCCCTGGTTGAGAGCCACTGCCTTAGGGTCTGTCCACCCTGAAGTTGGCAGTGAGCCTTCCAGGCTGGGCATACACACTCACTAGCATACTAAAAATAGCAGTGTGGATCTCACAGCTTGGGGTCAAGAGCTCACCTGACCCAAGCCAGGTTCCCCTCAGATGACAAATCCCATGGATTCAAGAACGAGACATTTATACATCCCTAGATCCTTCTGTTGAAGTTAGTTCCAAACTCCCACCAGGCCCAACTCCCACTTCATGTATATCTCATCGTCTCGTATCTAGAAGTGTCTCTGAATCACGATATCATGACTCCCAGAATGGCCAAAAGCATCCTTGTGATGGACTCTTTTTAACTGTCTAACCCAGGCCCCAATCCAGCATCTATTATCATGAGAGAAAACTCTACTTTTCATGTTAACAATGCAACCAAGAAAGTCTGTTAAAGGAAAAGGGAGGGAGGGCTTTTTTTATCCTTTTCTCCACCAATATTTTTAAACAGAAGGATCAAGAAATGTAAATGGACACGTACAGAGCCAGGAAGAAAAATCAGGTTGATGCCACACGCTAGTACAGGTCCAAATATAATCTTGTTACAATTCATACTTGCAGTTCAACATTTTAGCTGACTCCTTTTCTGGAATTCACATAATATTATTAAGATGTGAACAGGAACATGACACCAAGCTGCATTTATTGAGGCAGGTGCAATAAACAAAGGTGTAGTTTTCATTTTTGCTTGTGTTTTTAGAAATGCTTTGCCAACATTTTCCCTTAGGCAATTGATTCAATCCATAAATGGAGAAGTAAGATCAAACCATACTGTGTGCCGGCCCTACCTGGTGTAATGTGATGCAATCTCATTTTTTCCAGTCTGATCACTCCCTCTGACTGAGAGTTACAGTCGCAGAACATTTTGAAATAAACTAGTACCTTCCCAGGGGGGGAAAATGTTTATTTTCAAAAATACTGCAACCAACTTCCTGGTGGGAAGAGACTTGCCTGGTGGGAGTCTCATGATGCATTATTGCTTGTTTTCCCCCCCCCCCCCCCCCATACCTGTAACAAATACTGTTTTCTTTTAAAATAAAGATTTGAGAAATTGACAAGTGTGAATTTTGGCTCCAAGGGAGCACAATGGATTTAGGCACCCTAATCCCATTGACTATCAGTTTGGCTTCCCTAATGCTCCTGTAAAAATCCAACCCTGAATGCTTCAGAAACATGGCAGAATATTTAAATTGTGAGATGTGGGCAGAGCACAAGCCCTGCCCTCTGGTGAGACCAAATGCCCACAGGACCGGAATTCAAGTGGATTTCAGAGAATGAAGGGGAGGAAATTACAGTGACAGGGCGCAGGCCCCAGGAAGGCATCTAGAGGAGAGACACAGAACAAAGAAACTGCTCTGAGAAGGGACAAAAGGAGCCAGCCGACATCAGAGGAACCCTTTTCAGTCCTTTGACCAAAGGGTCAGTCACATTGGAGACAGAAGCCCTCTGTCTGTCCACACATCAGACAAGCTTCCTCACACTGCCCAGCCTTTGTGCCTCCGCCCTGATCAGAAGAGATTACCTCTGTGGGTGAAAGCATAATTCTATCTCTACATCCTCTCTGTTCTTGGCAAACACATCAGGGAAGTGAGGCAGGCAAAATATCTACTACAGGAAGGCATTGAGATATAGACCCCCCTAAGGCCATGTCTGCACTTATCATGCAGGCCACTAATTATAACAACTTTTCCTGCTGCTGTCCTGGGCTAGATATGAACTAGCATCCTATGAGCAAGAAGCTCCTAATTACCTTAACCGCCCCCTGAGCCACCCACTCTTCCCAAGGTAAAACATACCCACATACCAGTTGGATAGGTTAATAAACAGCCTCCAAAAAGCTGCTTTCTTAGGACTCTCTTTATCCTGCACCCTATAAGCAACTCTGCTGTGGATGGATCAAGAGGAGAACAAATTATTAACATGGTTAAGTGACATGTTTTCTTCTTTCCATTGCTTATCTCCTTTTCATCTCTCAGGTCTGTTTTTTATTCCCCTTTTTTGCTATGCTTTCTACATGTTTAATTTCTTCAGGGTCTGTCTAAGCTCCATGTTGGAATTATGCCAAGATTGATCCCCATTAGGTCAAAAAATGAACTCCAAAAACCTCCTAGGAAGGAGAGGGTCGCCGCGCCTAGATCTAGCAGTTGAATTCCAACTCTGAGTTCTCCCTAGATTAGAGAGCCCAGTGAGATGTAAAACAGAAACAGCAAGTTTAGTTTCCACATATTCAAACCCACCTAGTTTTAACAATAACAACCTACTCTTATAAATGGAAAGTCACGGCGGTACAATGCATTCTGGAGAGTTAATACAGCAAACACTAAATGCTGTATTAGGGAATTATTTATAGCAGTCTAGTCTCGTAAGTGTCTCAGTAATTTTGTTTAATGAGCCTCAGCCCTCTCAACATTGCAGATGGACGCAGCATACATGTGTCCTCTTAAGCATTAATTCGGTTGGCCATCTGGATGGAAAATGCCAGCATCATTCCAGATTAGCAGCGTTTCCAATAGCCGTTGAGAACTGTAGATGGGAATTTATGGAACATGTAGCATTGCTGGTTCAGGAATGCTCCCTTAAACTTCTCAGTAAACATCTCAAAGAAAGCAATTATCCTCATTGAGCTATGAATCTCGGCAGCATGTCAAAACACTTGCCCTTCCTAATCACAGCCCTCTGCCAGCTCTTTAATTATTTAGTGACATGAAGGATGTTAAGATAATCAAAGAATGCAGACACTTACTGTAGCAAGGATTCAGGGAGACTTGGAAAACATGTATTTTAGGTATGGAACAGGATGGTAGAGACTTTTTTTTAAATCACCACACCCCCTTTGGTTTTTTACTGCCTCTCTTTGGGCAAGTTCATGGTTTAGTATGTGCACTCTCAAGGGAGCAAAGGGTTATGAAGGCTATCTGCATTATGTAGGTGTGGGAGACCCCACACATTCTCCCCTCCAACGCACGTGTGTTGGCAGTTGTTGGGCGGGGGTGCGAGGCACATCACCAGCCCCAAGAGACACACCAGAACAGATGAGCCAGCACAGTGGTGTAGACCAGTAGCTATTGCTCCCAGCCCACAGCAAAAGGCAATCTCAGAGCAAGAGGAATTTGAAAGTATGAGGCCCGGTCTGCACGTAAAAATTAAATCAACCAAGGAGTGTGAGCAATTTACACCCACAGGGCATTGCAATTAAGCCAATCTAACCCCCAGTGCAATCATGGCTAGGCCTATGGAAGAGTCCTTCTGACAACCTGCCTACTGCCAGTTTGGAAGATGGATTATCTACTGTCATGGAAAACCCCTTCCATCAACTCAAGGAGCATCTATAGCATACATCTGTACATCTATAGCTACAGCACAGACACAGTGCTGCTGTGGTGGCCATGGTCTCAGTCACATTTTCCTCCCTTACGCCCTCCTTGAACTAGGGAGGATGGAGGAAGGTGAGAAAGTGCACACCTTTTATATTTTATAGGCAACCACCAGAATTCAGCAACCAACCAGAATATCCAGGGCAAACTCGCTGAAGACATTTTGATTCTAAAGTACCGCAGATTATTCCCAATTTTATTACACTGGATTAGGAGCTAAATTCCTAGATCAATTGAAACCAGAGGCATTCTTTCCATTGACTCAGGTCCTGAAGGCTTGCCTTTACTTTCCAGAATGACTTGTATTTCTTATAAATAAATCTGTTAGTCTTTAAAAGTGCCACAGGACTCTGTTGTCTTTCTACAATAGACTAACACGGCTACCCCTTTGGAATTTGTATTTCTTATGTCATACACCGCTCTTAGGATTTGTACCAGTGTAACTAAGTAACACCAAGAAACCCAGTTATTTACATGGTTGCTGAGATTTGTCCCTGTGTGTCAGACTGCGCTTTGTTAAAGAGAGATATTGTACTCACTCTCTAATTACATAAGCAAGAGACTATTAAATCAGCATAGCAAAAGTTGCTACAATTATTCATTGACATATACTTTGCTGTTATTCTATTGCCTTTAAAAAGAGCATAGAGACTGATGGTGGAAGACTTCCTCTTGGCTCCAGTACACGCTAACGAAGGCCCTACATATCAAAACATGGTTGCATCATGTTACAGGCTTGCACATTCATTTCTTGCAGTGAAACATGTTGTCCCATCAAATCCTATTACAATAGAACTCTACCCTAGCAATGGTAGAGGAGAAAGAAAGAAAGAAAGATTTTCCTGAAATAACCAAGGTATCTATTAGTGTCTAGCTATACACAAGATTCTTTTTTGAGTTCTAGGAAACATTTTTGTTCATTTCTGGATGGTTAGACCCAAAATTTAGGTTTTGTTTAAAATTTTACAGTGTATTTTATGAAATTAAAATATTTGGGGATTTTTTAAAAAGTTCTATTAATTTAGAATCTACTGCAACGCGTGGGCTGCAGTGTGCAAGCGCACTGTAATGAGACGCTGCCTAGTGACTCACTGACGTTGGTTTGCTCTAAATATGCACACTTCACACAGCTCTGCTGGCTTTTCATTATTGTGATCCAATATTAAATAGGGAGAAGGAACATGAAAGTTGCCATTTCCTGGGTTCCTTCATTCCCTCTTGCTGGTAGTCAAAACTGATCACTTGTCTAATTAGTTGTACAACGTGTTCCCCTAGATCGGGGGTGCAAACGTGGCCCATCGGCCAAATGCGGCATGTGACTGCGCTCCGCGGGACCACACTCTGCCTAACAGAGAGAGAGAGAGAGGTCTCGCACACCCAGCACTCCGCAATGCTGCAAGAGTGTCAGGTCTTACAAGATCACGAAGTGCTGGGTATGTGAGACTGCATTCCCCAAGATCACACACTTCCCCTAAGAGAAAGAGAGAGAGAGTGATATCACAGAGTGCAGTTTCGTGATGCTGTGAGTGTGTCATAGTCCTTTGATTTATGGTATGTACGGCCCACTTGAAGTATATTTAAATCAAATCTGGCCTGCCATAGCAAATGAGTTTGACACCCCTGCCCTAGATGGAACTATAAGGGGTTTGGGGTTTTTTGCTTACATATACACATAATGCTTACAGTCTACCGGAGTAGAGATTTGTCGATATTAGTCCTGATTATTTCATTGCTAGGAGTCTTGGGGGTAGTGTTGGTACGGGGATGAAGAGGGTGAAATTCTTAATTCTTTGGATGGAATAAGAAGTAGATTCCAGATATTAATTACTACCCAGGGGCCCAGACCACTAGTCAAAGTTTTCTTTCAAACGGCACTTTTTATAAAATCAGAAAAAATAAAGAAATTAAGCAAAACGTAATAGTTGATGGATTCATTCCTGTTACCATCAAAGGAATAAAGACTTCATTCAAACAAGTGGATTTGCTATAGAAATTGGGCAGTATTCACAAATTGCTTTGACGCAATGTCAATTTCCTTCATTTTCACAATGGGGGAGCGGGTTTTTGAAACAGTTCCCATTTTCTGTGGCCTCCTAGACTGTGTACACTCTCACGTGTACTATCCTTGGCTATTTCTGAAGTGTACAGAAGAAAAATACATGGGCAAAGGAATTGTATCAAATACATGGGGATAAAAGATGTGGAAGCATAACAACCCTATTTAGCTTGCGCTCTTAACAACAAAAATCACTAAAAGGCAGCATTTTTGTCATAACTGTTTGTGGTTTTTGCCTATTCTCTTTCTCCCATGTGTTCATATAACTTGAGTTCACATCAGTTAGCATCTGCTAGGTACTCAGAGACCTTTCCTGGCGATGAACTGTTATAGCTGCCAGATACTGTAAGTCTGGAGCAATACAAATAGTTGAAGTGGACTTTTAAGTTTCACAGCATGAGAGGAGGACACTCCATGAAACAACCAGTTGTAAAAGGTTTCACTTTGATAGAACTTCTAACAATATTTGGAATGGGAGAATGAAAATCAACTTTAAAAAGAAAACAAAAACCCAAGCCAGCAGAAAGATTCTTTATTACACAGATTATTCAACTCGTTCTGGGCCCATTTTTATGGCCTGCTCTCTCAACGAATCATGACAGGACTGGATTAAGGCAGAGGTACTATGCCTATGGCCTCAGCCTCTTAAGTCATATGATTCCGTATTCAGAGATGCCATTTAGAAAGAGAAAATTACGTTCTGGCCTTCAAGATTAGAAGGAAAAAGTGGTGGGCGTATAATTGACGCAGCGACTCTCTGCCTGAGTCTGCTGACAGCTGGGAACGATAGCTCTGGGACATCAACTGCATGACTCACAGCTCTGGGGAGCCCCCCAGCACCATTCCAGCAGGAGCCTGTGTGCATGTGGCAGGAGACAAGTGAAATAGTCACAACCATGGCCTGTCCACCCAAACAGACAAACTCCAGCTGCTAGGGTAAGTATTGGGGCTCCCCTGATGCCATCCCCACTTCTCCATGAGTAGGGAGAGAAGGAGCCCTTTCTGTCACCATTAGTGCTGTTAAGGGCAAGATAGGACCAGCTGCCTCTGTGTTAGGAGAAGGCAGCCTGGATGATGCTCACTCCCACTGATCATCTATGTACTGATTTGCATATATACTGCAGTTAATAGGAAGAATATGCAGGTGATGTCCATTCCACACATAGATTGAATCTTCGGGCCATTTACTAATGCAATTGTCTGCTTTGCATGCAGAATCCAAAAATTGAAAAATCTAGCCCCATCTGTCACAGCCCTCTTTGCCCTGGTTCTTTAGTCAAGGTGGCGGCTCTTGTTCTTCATCTCCAAGCATTCTTGTCCACTGCGTCTTCCAAACTGACACTGACCTTCACATCCTCCTTCAGTGTCTCCAACCTCTTTCTTCTCAGTCTTCCCCATGGTCTTTGTCCCCAGCCCTTCTTGGTGTCATCATGGTCGGTTTGGTCCCTGCCCAACCTCCTTAGAACCTCATCCTGAAATCTCAGACTAACTTAGTTCTTCACAACCCTCCACAACTCTATCCTTCCCTTTCTTCCACACTTCATCTTTTCTCCCTCACTAGCCTTTTTACCCAGAAATCTTCTATGAGCAATTTGTTGCTCTGCAGTGTGTTCTCTTAGAATCACTTCACAGTCCCTCACATTTTTAGATCTCTTCTTGACAGGAAATAGTCAGTCTGGGACCTGTTGACACCACTCTTGTAGATAATTAATTGCTCTTCCCCCTTTATGAAGTATATATTGGCAACAATCATTCCACAGGCTCTGGCTAACTCTGCAACATCCACGACAACTTCATTTCTGACTCCAAAGCTACATCTTCCATGACAGTTGTTGTAGCTTTTATTGTGTTCTGCAATATATCCACTGAGAGCTGCTCTAAAAATCAAGCCCTCGGACTGTCATATCACACTTGGCATTTGGTCCAGCATTATCCAGAATTCCCCCCTCTTTTCCATAGTGCCAGCCGGTGGCACATAGCCACATACAACAATAAATATTTGGTCTCTGCTCAGTGCTATTCTAACTTTCATCAGCCACTCAGTCTTCCTTTGGATGTCGGCTACCTTATCCTGTCATGCTTCTGCTACGACTTATTCCCGCTCCATTCCTCTTTGCTACTAAACCATGCTACATCGTCTTGTAGCCCTCCACACCACACTTTAAATTCTGAGTAATATTTCGCCTGTTTAAAAACACCCTGCCACTGAATCGTTTCTCCAACCTTCGTCTTCTCTACCATCTGAATAAAGACAAGCATGGAGCTCTGCTGCCCTCTGCTGTTGGCACAGGGTTGGAGAGCTAGCTGCAAATAAGCAATGTCACACAAAAATATACAGGTTAGCTGGCATCTAACCTTGTGTGGGGTAAGGATGGGATCAGGGCTCCCTGCCTTCCAGAGCTACGACAGCTGAGCCACTGAGGAGTGAGGAGGAGGCTGAAGCAAAGCAGCCTGTGCCTAATTAAAGGGCATAGCAGACACCACTGCTATGGACGCTCTCCCAGGACTCCTGAAAGCCTACATCTCCCACAGCAGCCCACCCAACCCCTTCCCAAAATATCCCTGCACCTCATAGCCACAATGAAGCACTCACACTGGCGTTCCGTTCAACAGTATTCCTTATTAGCATGTCCCACAATTCACCTTTGGCTCATGGGTGTGGAAGTTCATTCCCCTTTGAAGGGTCTCTAGTTTTGAATGTGTCTACGGCCACGGGTCTATTGGTAAACAGGCCTGTGAAACATAACCGTCTTGTGTATTAAGGTTTGATTTACTACAAAGAACTTTTCAAATTGTAGACTAAAATAAAAAATAAAATAATAGACTAAAATGAAATAAAGAATTAAAATTCAGCCTCCTTTGCAAAAACCTTCTACATTGAAAATCTGTTCATAAAATTAACTGGTTGGATAGAATAGTCATTATTTAGCCTGCCCAAAGATGAATTTTGCAACTTTTTAATCAGAAATAAGATCTCTGCCCAACAAAACTTCTATATAGCTTTCTATGCCACAACCTAATAAACCCGATTCCTATATTTATAAGCCGTTTGTAAATATTAGTTAAATCAATGTTTTCTGAAAAGCATGGGGAGGACCTTCAAATACATTTCTGGCACTCTGTTGAAGAGATGCAATCCAAAAGAGACAATACAATAAGTCAATGTAGTGTTCATTGCCAAATCCTGGCTGGAATTCCACCCAAGCACAACATTGATATTGGGTGCCAAAGTCGAATTTTCAGCGAGTGCTGAGTGCCCTTCTTCTGAAAATCAGGCCCCGTCCAGGCACCCAAAGACATTCACCATTTCTGAAAACCTTGGCCATTGTACCCAAATTATTATTTTCATCCCGGAGCATATTTGCAGAGACCGGGATCAGTATAGAGTTGTTATTCATTCCAGTCCTGGGTTGTTACTCCTTTAAGGCTAACCCGGTCATGTCCCTGCATACGTCTACTTAGTCAGCCTCTAGGCCTGACTGACCTTTGTTTGCATTATTTTCATCATCATCCCAGCATCTATATTCTGCAGTGTCCCCGCCATTGCAGTCTTTTCTATTGTTGCCGCTCCCATACTCTGCTCTCCTTTTATCATGTTCATTTGTCTTAAAATCATTCCACTTTACATTTGCTATCTTTCAAAGAACGCTCATCGCTACTGCCTCCAGCCTTCTGATGTCTGTTTCACTTAATGTAAGTGCTTCCAGACCCCAAAGTAATGCTGTTACTTTAGGACACTGGTTTGATATATTTTCACTTTGGTACTGAACATAATGTTTTTATCAGTGTACAATTTCAATTCCTGTGCGTCACTCATAGCTACGGGACATCTCCTTTTAATCTCATCCTTCATAGAGCTATTGGCATTGATCAAGCTTCCTAGGTAAACATAAGATTTCTACTTGTTTTAGCACTTCACCCCAATTGCATTTCAATGCTTTAACCATTGTCCCTTTTTCAAGAAGCAATCACTTAGTCTCGACATTTATTGTCAGACCAAGTGAACTAACCCAATTTTCCAAGGCAGTGAAGAGTATCATTAACCAAAAATGTCTGGTTGTTGTACAATGTCATCTCATAAAACAACGGAAGTCCCATGACACCTTGAAGACTAACAAATTTCTTCAGGCATAAGCTTTCGTGGGCTACAACCCACTTCATCAGTTGACGAAGTGGGTTGCAGCCCACGAAAGCTTATACCTGAAGAAATTTAACAGAGTCCTGTGGCACTTTTAAAGACTAACAGATTTATTTATCGCATGAGCTTTCGTGGGAGAAAATCCCACTTCGTCAGACGCTTTGAAGATAGTCTTTAAAAGTGCCACAGGACTCTGTTGTCTTTCTACAATAGACTAACACGGCTACCCCTTTGGAATCTGAAGAAATTTGTTAGTCTTCAAGGTGCCATGGGACTTCCATTGTGGTTGCATAAACTAAGGAACTTAACTCTAGATCATCCAGTGCTATGGCAATAAAATTATCCTTTCCACGATAGACACAGATTCAGGGGAGCACTTAAACCCCATGGACCAATACTTACGGGCTTTTCTGAATTAGGATGCTTTTCTGGAGTGGAGCCATTAGTGCATTAGAAAGAAAGCAAATGCATTGGCATAAAACAATGAATATTTGCTATCTGCCAAATAAGCAGCATATCCTAAACTGATCTTGGAATAAAAGAGAGGAGATGGAAGGGATGGTGTTTACACCTATGCACCCACTATAAGCAGATGCTTGCTGGTGCAGCATAGGCAATACGCTCTATGTAACAACCGCAAAACACATTCCTCTAGAACAGGGGTCTCCAACTTTTGCCAGCAGATGGTGCAACACTCATAGGTTTCAATGGCAACTGCTCTTCAGAAGTAGACCGTGATCTACTCATTGGGGACCACTGCACTAGAAGAAACAAGTAAGTTACACACATGGATACTCTGACCTTCTCCTGGAGAATTTTATACAGTTTTCATGTAGCACAGGTAGCCAAATGCCATCCAGATTTTGGTCATGGTTTACATCTGAACATCCAGGTGCATTTTTGCACCACAATTTGGAAGAAGACACAGATTTCCATTTCTCTTTGCGTTTCCCCACCTTCCCACCCCACACATCAAAAAATACAGATGAAAGAGCCTTTCCTGAGAATTAACAAGCAGCTGCGATGAATCGGGGGCCTGAAGTGCGGCTACTTGGTCTAGTGTCTTTTCAAGAAGTCCGTTTTAACTCCAGCCCCAACATGGAGACTGTAACTCACAAGGGTACTGATCTGTTTTTTCAATAAAGCCTCATTCGCCCACTTCCCCCATTACACGCTGTTCAAGAATCGTTTGTACTATCAGTCCAAAGTTCTTTATTTTGACATTCACCATCTGCTTGAGCACATTCACTGTCCATAAAGAAAGGGCTCATCATGGCAGATACAGTCTCTTATTTGTTCAGTTGGTGGCTGGCATTTATTAAACTGGAGGGTGGAGGGGGGGGAACCTAACCAAACAAAAATACTCTTAACCCAAAGAGAGGAAGAGGGTGGAGTATTTTTGGCAACAACCAGCAATTTTGGTTTTGAGTGTCCTCACCAATGGGTGTTGGAGTCAGTGATCTGGGAAGTCAGAAGTATAGAGCGTGCAGCTGTTCGCATGGCATGCTGAACATTCAGAGAGGCTGTGAGAGCTAAAAACAAACCACGGCTGGTACGAGGCTAAGTGCATTTGATCTGACTTAAATCAGAAGCTAGTCAGGACACATGCAGTAATACATTCAAAGGAGACATCTCATGCTTTTAACTGACGTCTTCCTTCTTTTACAGTCGGATTCTTTTCTCCTAAGCATGGAATAAAAGGCCCAATTCAAGATCGACTGTCATTAATTTGAGACGCAACAGATCTTCGCATGTGCTTGATATTTTCCACAAGAAAGCAGCTTGATGAAGGTCAGGGAGATGCACCTCTCCATCAGGAACCTCTCTGAGATGGGGAGAGTCCATTTATATGGATTTCAAAAGACAAAAGACAACATGTAACACATCTATAATGGAGAGATTGCTTGTTGCATTAGATCTTATGAGTCAAGTCAGCAAAGGTGCATCAGGAATGAATCTGGCCCTGTACCATTTTTCTTGGCAGGAGAGCATAAAGAAAGAAAAGGATTTTTTTGGGCTCTATGTTGTGGGATAAGCCAAAATGTATCTATTTCACATGAAGAATGAATGCGGGGATTTAAACTCATTTATTCTGCCACTATGATGGACATTATATTTTAGATTATTCTGCTGCACAGACTGAGAATAGTTAGGTAAATAAATAGATTCTCTAATGATTTTTGCCCAGAGAGGAGTAAAAAGAAATTGAAAGTCGCATCACAGTCGTGGAAAAGTTTTAGAGGACCTTAAAAATACTCTGTGGTTTTGAGTATTATACAGACTTTAGCAGTGAAATGCAAAACATTGAACCCAATCACATACCAGTAATTAGGGCCCGATCCTGCCATATTCAGAGAGTTCAATAGGGCTGGAGGGTACTCAGTAACTCACAGGATCAGCCCCCTAAAAGGCAGTTTGGGGCATTGCAAATACTATTTTGAATTCATGAAGAAACTGAAACAGGACCACATTGTTTCTGTTGTTTTTCTAGTGGAAAAACAGATTTGCCTGCAGTCTACTTTTCTTCACTTTTAAGGTAGCGAGTGTTGTCTAACGGCTGCTGCCAGAGGACATGGAGCATCACCATAGGATTGTGCGTGCCCTACAAAGATGGGCACATCAGTAACATGACAAAATGCTCTGTCCTCATAATCCTGTTGGGTGCATTTGGGATCTTTGATGACCAGCCATGGTTGCATCATATCAAACAGGATCAAACGACAGTCACATTCAGTTTCATACTGAACAACATCACTTGTTCCAGGACTGCATAATCAACTGGCTGTGAGAGAGACTGGAATTGTGGAAGAAGCAGGACTGTAGGTTCTTGCCTTCCAGTAACATGCTGGGCAGCCATAGCATGGCATCTGAAACAGGACCATGGCAGACTGAAAAAGCCTTGAATTCAAGTCTCACCCAGGAAGAAAATCTACAGGAACAAGCTCGCAGGGAAGAAAAACCCACAATAGAAGAAAGCCCTTCTGTGCCACTGGGAAATACACACACCGAGTTGGCAACTGACAAAACAAGCCAGTTGTGATTATCGATGGGAAAAGAAAAACGTTTTTGTGCCACGTATATTTTTGGTATCCTACGTGAGGCAAAATTCACTCCTGAGCTGGGAATCTGAAGCCCTGTATGCCACTTACTCCCCCCAAGCCTTCACCTGGAAGCATGAGTAGAATTTCAGTGGTGCATGTTCAGAACTGATGTAAGGAGCTGCCAAAAATAGCCATTTGCAGGGCATAATGAATTTTAGTCTTTCCACAAAATCCAGGGTCTATTTGCATACTCTTGAGCACCATCCACTGGCATTTTATACATTAACCTGCTGTCAACACATGCTGCTGAAATAACCCTTCCGCCAGATGCCATTGATAGCAATAAGGGCCTGCTTCAGTCTCTATGGGGTGTGTCTACACTTGCACCTTAAGTCGACTTAACGACGTTTAAGTCAACCTACAGAACGCTGAGTCCACACTGGACGCTTCCTTAAGTCGACTTAAGCGCTTCCTTAAGTCAACTTAATAACTCCATCTCTGAAGGTCGACTTAACGCCTAAGTCGACCACATTAAGTCAACTTAAGCCAGTGTGGATGGGGAGTGCCCTTAAGTTGACCTAATTGGCCTCCAGGCCCTGTTGCAATACGGGACATCTACCCACAATGTACCACTCCTCGGTCAACCTAGCAACTGCAAGTGTGGACATAGGCAGTCGACTAAAGTTTTTAGTGTGGACTCTCTAAGTTGACTTAACAAAGAGGACTTTAAGTCGACTTAAAGTTGACCTTGTTAAGTCGACTTAACAGAGCCTCTAGTGTAGACATAGAATAGAAGTCTTTCTTGAAATATAGATACAACTATTGCTCAAGCCTTCAGCCCAAGTCATACTCTAATTTTCTCAAACTACAAATAAGAACACGAACTCCCTTGGTTACCTCTGAAGATGGTTCTTCCTCCATTTATGAGGACTTAAAAATCCTGAGGAACGTAGAACCATAAATGCTTTGGGGGAGGGGAGGGATGCGGGGAAGAACACCTAGTAACTATGTTTGTGTACAATTAAAAAAAAAAAAATCCAGCTAAGCAGAGGAAAAAAGAGCGTGCAGCACTCAGAGCCCAAAGGGTTGAACCACCACCTTTATATGTGACAAATGAGGCAGAGAGTGTCTCTCTCGAGCCGGTCTCTTCAGCCGCAGCTGCCATAAAACCAACAATGTGGTTTTTTACCTGTCATGGGTGCATATCCATGGTCGAAGATGCCAAAGATGACCATAAAATGAACAAAACGCCATCAGTGTATTAGGAATCTGGACTTCACTATCCACGGCACGGGAACCGAACCAGCTATCCCTGGTCCTTGCATGAAGGTGCAAAGGTGTAGGAAAAGGAAAGATCCTTATATAAGGGCTCAAGACAACCTGATCCTTAATCTTTCTGTATACCAGTTTCTCCTTCAGTGAAACAGGAATAACGGCACCTATGTCACCAGGCTTAGGTGCGTGCTGTGAGGTCTTTGGCTGGAAGGAGACACAGGAGTTGGACTAATAAATATAAAAGAGAAAGTGCTAAGAAAACAGTAAATGATTTATCTCCATCTACCAACGCCAGACTTAGCTCAGGTTCAACTAAGCAACCAGCAGACAGCATTCATGGAGCTCCAACAGCTGAAGCAATGTACTCCAAGAGGGTAGAATTTAACTCAGTCTGTACAAGCTACAGGGCCTCCCAAAACAGAAAGCAGTTGTTGAGAAGGTCATGCTCTTTGCTAGGGAGCTACGTCAGCATTTTGACACTGGATACCCAAGGACAAAAATCTGATTCACCCCGATCCTCTGAGGCGCATCATACCGTGTGTGTCCCTTGACATAGATACTCTGCACCACATTATTCTGCTCACCAGACATTTCCGAACCTGCCAAGACGACAACACGGTTCATACAGATCTTGACTAATTCAGACATAGTGAAAAACAACCACAATGAGGTTTGTCAAAGAAGTCCACATGCCTCTTCCTAGAGACACCATTGGGGTACAATGCCACAGAGCTTTGGGTGCTGCTACAAAAGAGCATCACAACCACACTAAGTACTTGGAGCGCTGCTCCAAAGAAGCCAAGTAGTCTCAGGTTATAGCAAGGGACCATGGACCAGGAGACTGGGTTCCCTGTCCAAATCCATCCACTTTATAACCACAGGTAACGGATTGAAACCTCTGTGTCTCCATTTCCCTGGCTGCAAAATGGGGATATTTGGTGATTTCTCGGGTGAAGAGGGAAAACTGTTCTTGAGAGCTGCAGAAGCAGCTTTGGCCATGTTCCAGGCAGAAATGCAAAGTGTCTGCTCTTGCACGGCCCCCCATTTGGTGACCTTCCATCCCTCCCAGCATTTGCCCAGAGCCATCCTCAGACCATTGCTTCACTGTAAAGCCTCTGTGCCAAACTCAGACTAACTCCCATGCAGCCAAATGCCAGTGTCCTACTGAGAAGTGCTCCAAGCCCAATCTGACCTTTCCTGACCTCAGCAGTTGCCTAACCCTCCTTCCCCTAGATCGTTTGTGTGGAGTTTGAGAGTCTCCTAGATGACTTACTTTGCCCTTGGCTAAGTGGCCATTTTCTTTCTAAATTAGACATAGGTCAAATCCATCTGGTAGCCATAACCAGCTATCCACTTCTGGTCATTGCAGAGGGGTGGAAGATGCGCTTTCAGGCAACGCGGACTGCCAGCATTCATAGCGGTTGCATGTATATCATAGTGCCTAGCAAATATTGCCTAGATGAAGAACACCCTTCAACACACTATAGTTGTGCTTTGTTTTTAAGGGAGCAAGTTTAGAGACAGTAGCATGGGGTGGGTGGTGCTGGATCAGTCAGCACAGAAGAATCAAATTAATGGCAAACAATTTGACTTCAAGTTAACCTACATGCTTATTTAGGTTTCAGGTGAACACACCCCACGCTCACTAGGGCAGATTTCATTCCATTTTATATTAAATCACTTTCCCAACCAAGAGGAGTCTAAATGTTAAAGTTTCTTTTCAGCAACTCCCTCAATCTGGCCAAGAGTTTGAACTGATATAATTTGAGGTGTCAATCAGAGAAGACCAAATGGACAAAACAATTCTGGAGGAAGAGCCTCAGCCATCTGTAGCCTTTGTGCCAGCTGTTTTCCCCACTCTGTGAAAGGTTAGATGGTTGAAACAGTCTCTCTTTTCTTGCCATCCCTGCATTCAAGCAGTGTCAAACGTTCATGATATAAATAAGATACCAGGAGGTGAGTCATAGTTTAAATTCCTTGGGCCAAATTCTCCAGCCACAGGACACAAGAAAATCCCATTGACTTAAACCATTATCCAGTAGGGGGAGAATAGGAGTCTGAGCGAGATACATTTCTCTGAGTTCTTCATGCACGACAGAGGACTCATCATTCAAAAGCTCCGTAAAGGAAACAGGCACAACTCCTATGGCATTCTTGAGCCAGAGTCACTGGTGAAAAATGGTGGTGTACACTGCACATTAACTTGTAAATTGGCTATGGAGTCTGTGAGTGATAAAGCTGTGCAACTTGCATTGTGCTGAAATGTGGTTGCAAAATAAGTGCAGCTTCCGTGCTAATGGGAAGAGGAAAAGGGGTTGGTGAATTGCAAAGGAACTAAGAGACGAATGTAGGGGACGGACGGACACGGACACACAGAGCCTTCCCCCAACACTACCAATGACAAATTCAAGCATAGCTCCCTCAGAGTTCAATGACCACAGAATCCCAAACAAGTGTAAATTACACTCATTTTGCACCCGCTGTATTGGTGCAAGTTACACAACCCCATCTGTTTTCTGCCTACATCATAGCCAGCATGGAACTGGGACTACACCATCTACTTGTCTTCCATAACCACCTAATTGACATTTGGAGTGCAGACGGGGCAAGGAGTGGGAGAGGGAAATCACTCATTATGCACCAACAAGGAGTCCTTTGGGCACTTTTCCAGACCAACAAATTTATTTATCACATGAGCTTTCATGGGAGAAAATCCCACTTCGTGAATTCCCCATAGAATCATAGGGTTGGAAGGGACCTCACAAGGTCATCTAGTCCAACCCCCTGCTAAAAAGCAGGACCACTCCCCCTAAATTACCCCAGCCAGGGTTTTGTCTAACCGAGCCTTAAAAATCTCCAAAGATGGAGATTCTACCACCTCCCTAGATAGCCCATTCCAATGCTTCACCACCCTCCTAGTGAGAAAGTTTTTCCTAATATCCAACCTTGACCTCCCCAGCTGTAATTTGAAACCATTGCTCCTTGTTCTGTCTTGTTCTGTCCATCTTCAAGCTTCTGATGAAGTGGGATTTTCTCCCATGAAAGCTCCTGCAATAAATAAATTTGTTGGTCTGTAAAAGTGCCCCAGGACTCCTTGTTTGTTTTAATGTTGTTTTGGAGCATTAGTAGTAGTAGTAGTGGTGGAATCAGAGTGAGTGTAGCACTGGGCATGCAATCACAGAAACGAGATCACTCCAGCTACCGGTCAATACAACGGTTTAAGCAAGCAATTTAATCCAGGGAAAATACAGCTCTGTAGCAGAATTCTTGATGCTTCTAATCTGAGACTCTTATACGACAGGGCATTGCAACATCACACCATTATTCTATCAATGATAGTATTCAAAAGATTGATCTGAGATAGCTTGAGTCCGGAAACTGTCCAGCTGGCTCCAGCAAATCCCAGCTATCTACTACATTCTTCAGCGTTAAGGGAACAAGAGGAGCTCACGTTTTCTTTAAATACTAAATAAATACCAGGATAGAAATTCTTAGCATTCCAGATAAAGTGTCCCACTCAATGAACCTTTGCCTCGCTGCACTCTTCTGTCTCTTGCTCCCACTTAGTTTTAAGGTGTCATGCTTAATAGTTAACTTAAGCCGGCATCTTTCCAGCACTCTGAAAGGACTAAACACTGTATATCATAAACAAATATATTTTGGCCCCTGCTCTGTCTCCCCAGCCCATACCAGAGACCTGTTTCATTCTAGTAAATGGTGTTGCTTTGTGGACTTTCATACAGCTTGGAGAATAAAAACCTTTAATTGATTCCCACACTCCTGACATTCCTGCCATGCCATCACTCATAAACAGGGATTTGTATAGTAGAAAGTTAGACTGACTGTCCCCAGCAGGCTCAAGGTGGTGTATCAGAGGAATCTTGCCATTGCAAGTCACAGGGCTAATTCAAGCTGTCGGTAGCAGGAGCCCAAAATTCAACTGGGGGGCTCAAGGTGAGCAACCCTTTAATTTCTGCTCATTCGGTGATGCACTGAGTATTTGCTTAGGTTACTGGATGGCTTGTAAGAAGTTGGGGCATGGGGGAGGGGTATTTTGAATTTCAGATCTGGGGGTCCGTACCCAAAGGAATGGTCCAATTCTACTGCGGTGCTGAAATCAACTGCAGCGTACATGAGCATCCCTTGCAGTGCGGGCACCTGGCTGAGATGGAAAGTCCGAGCCATACAGTAGGATAACCCATACAAAGAGTGGGGCAGCCTGGACCGTAAGCCTTGGTACAGTGCAGCAGCAAGGGGAAGTTGTCTGGGAGGCAGTGAGGCCCGGCAGATGTGCGCCCCCCCCCCCCCCCGCAATGTGCCACTTTTCAGCTCAGGACTGCCATGATGATTGCCATAGCAATGCCTCATTTAGACAGATAGCCTCTTTGAACCCACAGCACACAATGCTACACCATATCTCAGGTAAAGAGGCACCTTGCTCCCTTTGAAATCTATGGGACTTGGGGGCCTAACTAGTTCTGAGGATCTAGGTACACAACAGGATGAGCAGTTGAGGGTGGATGAGACAGGGAGCAGGTGGCCTCTGGACCAGGCTGGAGGGAGCTATGCTCTCCCCAGCCGGCCTTTGCAAGAGACTATTTACCATATCAAGTTTCCTCAGGGGCAAAAGCGCTTTTTGGGACTAGGAAGATGGAAAGCATCAACCTGGTATTCCAGAGTAGCAGAAAGAAGGGGCGCCTTCCTCAGCACTGGGAATTGGGAAGCAGCTCCCTGGGCATGTGGGAAAACCTCCGCCTATGGACCAGGCCTCCATATTTACTGGTGGGGGAGAGGTGGGGAGGGAAGGAAGAGAGGAGCACCATGGGGCTTTGTTGAGCTGCAATCTGACTCATGGTCTTGGCTGTCAATAGGCAGGTTCCCATAGACTCCAATTGGCTCTGGACTAGCCCCCAACCTCAAATTAAAGAACAATCATTTGGGGCCAAATTCTCATCTGTTGAAGTCCAAAGGAATTGTGTAGCTGAGGGAAAGGCTAGCTCTTTGAAAGGTGCCCTCTTCACTTTGCAGCCGAAATGTAAGGCTCATTTTTGTTTTAATCTCCTTTCATTCTTGACATAGACGTGAAAGCCACAGTGAATTATGGCTGATTTTCAGGATTCCCCCCATCCACCATTTATTTAGTTATTACAAACTAGGACACACTGAACTTTATAGCCTTCCCATACATTTTTTTTCTTCTTTCTCCAAGTTTCTGTTTTATTAATTGCAACATGAAAGCCCTTTGCTATCTAAAGGTGGCCTTGAATTGCCCTGGGTCTTGCTTAAATTCCCTGGCTACTGTTTCAAAAGCTACAGGCACCAGTTCATGCCTCTTCTAACTCCATGAGTAGCGTAACTCCCGCACCCAGTGGACTTAGTCCACTGAAGAGACCCTGTTCAGAAGTTTTAATGGAAGTGCAGTCTCAGTTTGTTTTAAATCCCTGTACTTTGAAGCTCGTTAACTCATCATCTTTCAAAAGCAAACAGGAAAATTGTTGCGTGTCGGATACAGGCCTGATGGTCCAACTGTCATTATTAAACGACACCTCCCCACCCCCCGCCGTTGGCAGTACCCAAATAATATCATGTAACCAGTCTGCCTCAGTTGCTCCCATCTGTGAAATGGAGATAACACTGCCTACCTTCCATGAGAAGTAGCTGTGCGGTTTCAGTCTGTAAAGCCTCCCATCCTCACACCATCCATTATTCTCCTTCATGACCTTCCTTTGCCATGATGCTTACAAAACATGACTTCTGTTAGCCTGCTGCAAGCTGAGATCACCACGCACACTGACCAACAGCATCTCATTGTTTCCTTGTGCCCATCTGTAGCCACCTGCTGTCTTCTGTCTTAGGGAAGGTCTACACTGCCCGTCTGTTTTCAGCAGCCATCAAAGGAAGATACGCCAGTTACTTAACATAACTGCTGTACCTGCCTCCAACTTCCCTATGCCTGGCACGTCCACTGTGCTGATTCGAAGAGATGGCCCTCTCTTCAACTCAGCACTACTTCAGTTGCCAGGGTGTTCTTCAGCGGTTGACTTCCCAATCAACTGAGCAGGTCTTCATAGACCCAATCAGTCAAACAGGAAGGTCAATTTGACGTCAGAGAATTTGCCACCGTCAGTGAAGACTAGTCCGTAGACTATAAACTCTTTGGGGCAGGCACTATCATTTTGTTCACAGCACCTAGCACAATCCAGTTCCTGGTCCAGGACCAAGGCTCCCAGACACCAAGGTCCATGGTAAAATAAATAATAAAACTGTTAATTAAAAAAAAGTGCTGAGAACCTTGGCTTGAAGGCACCAAGATCCAGATCCTCAAAAGATATCTAGATGCCTATCTCCCTTTGAAACCTAGGGGAGTTAGGCACCGAAATACCTTTGAAGAGCTAGTGCTCACATACCTTCAAGAATTTGGGGGCCCGAGAAAGATCAAAAAATTAGTCTTAGAGCTTTATAATAGCAGACCTTCGCGCCCCCACCCCATGACTATTTTCCCTATTTTAAATGTTTTGGTTCAGCTATCATTACAGCTCACAATCTTCTCTGTCATGTAACGAGAATGTCCACAACTCTAATTTACTGCTTGAGTTCATGACTTCACATTAGAAAATGGCTTTAATGACTAAGAGAACATGCTCAGGTACACGAGTCATACACTGACCTTCAGGTCACGCAGTTCACTTCTTTGAACAACGGTTAGAGATATTTTTTCCTGGGGTGAAGCTGCCATTCCCATTTGGCACATAGCGCTTGCAAAGACAAGGGAAATTGCATACAGACAACTGCTGAATTGAGCCATAATGCTCAGCGCACTACTGGGTTCCATCATGCCTAAGGAGGGACAGTTATCAACCCAAACTGTCTATTGCTTTTAGGCATCCAGGAATAGGCACCTGTTGCTGACACAGGAAAGCACAGTGGGCACTTTATTTCTTAGATACTGGAGTTTGAATCAATTCTGCTGATTTGTTTTTAACGAAAGATTCAAAACTAACCTCTTAAGCACTTCTTTTTCCTATGTTTGAAACAGACAAATTTACCTAGTTCAGCTTTGCAGTGGAGTGTAGGGTTATGTTAACACTGGCTTGTGGCTTCTTTATTCTTCCTGATTTATTCATGTAATTATGGGTTACAGACCATGTCCACGGAGTTTAGTAGACAAGCTATCTCAATAATCACTCTGCAGACAGAAAGTTCAAGCCCATCTGTATTTTTAGTGCTTTTCTACCTAGGAATTTAGACTCAGCTGACAAAAATCCAGAAATCTGAGCACACACTGAGATCACTTCCTAGATTTATCCATAAGCAATTAGCAGGACATCCAATAACTTGCAAGACTAACAGAAACTTAGTCTCAGACCATGAGTGGCTGTCATTTGAAAACTTTCACCGAGTGATTTGCTTTGTTAAAGGAATTTCCTGAGCTAAAGTGCAGGAGTTCAGATTTTTGCTATAGAAACCTTTTCATGAGAGAGTGTATGAGCAGAAATGTTTTTCACCACTTGTCAAAAGAAACAGGTATGTACTAGCAAGTAATTTAAGCATTGGGCAGGAAAATAAAGAAAATCACATCTCTGTTTTCTATTTAAATGGCATTAAATTCTAGCATTCCAGCCATTCCACATGTTGCATGTGTGAGTATGAAGCTATTGCTCCGATGTACATTCAGTCAAGTGTACGGTAAAAAGAAAGCATTGCTTTAGATTTAGAGTAACCAGTTTGATTTAGCCAAGCACTTGGGCTGCTTGACAGGCCAACAGATTTATACACCACCAGCTGCTTCTATATTAAATGCTGCACATGCTGTTAAAATTAGAAATTAGGCTGATCAAGTTTCCCACTTTTGGCCTCTCCCCGTGTACTCCCCAACACCAATGGTATTTCATGGCAGAAATTCAATGGCAGCTAGTCAGTTAGAGCCCACGTGCCATTTTTATTCGTTTAACAAATAAAATATTCTTCCCCTCCTCCCCACTCCTTTAAGGTGCAGCATGTATCACCAACACAAAAGCTGACTTCTCGGGCTTAAATGCTTTGCTATATCCAGGGAGTTAGGCTTCACTGGAGCCAACTGCTTCTGGTGTTCAAAATAGGGTTGTTTTTTAAAAATGAAACAGTTGAGCTGTGTAAACCCATAAAACCATGGCATCGATCTCGTGAGCATGTAGTAACAGTACTTTTTTACCTGTTGAAGTCATAATCTCTGCCTTAGCTCTCTCTCTCTCTCTGACTGTGATCCTGACTATAGGTGTGCACGACTTACCTAGAATGTAAATTCCTGGGGACAGGCAGGGACCCTCTCTTGCTACGTGTTCACAACAACTCTTCCGAAGGGGTCCCAGTTTGGGACTTCTTGATTCTACTGTAATATGTCTAAATGATTATAATATCTTGAACACTTCGAAAGCCATCGCCCCAAACCTGTTCGCATGGTGTGCGGTGTCAGCCAGGATGCAAGGGTTCACAGCTGCGTTAAGGCATTTTTAGGGTCTCAGGATCACTTTGAAAGCCTGGGATGTGGATTTTATTTTGCATCACACTCAACAAGAAAAGCTATTAATGAGATTAGGACCGCACCCATCTGGTTTAAATGAAACGCTGCCTCAGGAGTAGGGTTGGAGAAATTTGGTTGCTGGTAGGGACTAGCACGCCCAAGACGAATGAAGCACTAGAGTTGTGCTCTTCAATTCAGTGGGAACAGGATGGGGCCTTTGGCTCCCATAAGAATGATTTGCAGGATAAGGCAAGTAAGTCCTAGATGACTTTGTAGAGTCTTGCATGAATCACAGACCCAAAAGGGGAGAGAAAGAAGGGAAACACAGGGCGGGTTGCCTCCTGCTGTTATTTTGGATCTTTCACCTGACCAACATGGATTGCAAGCATCTGGCAGGTGATGGCCCATCCAAGTATATCCCCCAGAGCTCCTCACCCCTATCAGCGGGGGAGCACCCCTCTGGCAAGAGCTAAAACTGGCACTGTCAGAACTGAGAGGGGTTCTCCCCTTCCAGGAAGCCAGTGAGCTAAAAAACTCCAGGCACGTCAGTGATAATTGAGACAGGAAAGCTTTAAGTTACACTCTCCTCACTAATGCAAACTCTTGAGAGAGAAACTCCTTGGCCACTGCCTTCGTTTATTATCTTACATCTCGCACTGGGGCTCGGTTCAGCTCCGCCGGTGGGAGAACTAGATTAGCCCGGTGGCTGACGTTTTCAACCACCTGCTTCTGGGGCAGCTCTGGGCAGGGTGATGTGAGCTGGTAGCAGAAATGCCAGCAGCTGATCCATGCAAAAGCTCCCAGTGCAGTGAGAAGATATTAAGAGCACTCAGTGTAGACAAGTAGCCATGAGGCAAACCCTGGGGACTGCCCAGCAACAGGGACCTCGGCAAAGTCTCCTTCAAAGGAACTGCTTTGTGCAGCAGAGGATTAAAGCCTCCATTTACTATGCACTGGTTCTTCTGCATGGACTGCCTCAGATATTTAACAGTGCCCCTGGGCTCCTCTTTCCCTGCATCACTAAGCCTGTAGCTGCAGGAAGAGCATCTACCACCCAGCTGTACAAATGGGCAGGCTGGGGGTGGAGCCTTGGGTCAGCCCCACCTCTGGTGCCCCCCAGCCTGTATGGCATGCTGGCTGGAGGAGGAAAGGAATCCTCCCCAGCAAATGGGCTGGTCAAGTAACCTACTCCCACTCCCCACCCTTCCCCAGAGCTAGGGGGAAGCTCTCCCCTGCCCCTAATTTTTGCTGGATCATAGGGTTGCGCTGCAGCCCCCTTCGAACAAATACCTTTACATGAAATGAACAGACCAACATTACAGTCATTCGCCTCTGGGCTCTGCTTTACCCTTCCCCAACAAGCCTCCCATTGACAGCGGCACTGGAACAGGGGTTTTCAACACACAGGCCACAGGTGTAGTTTTGGTAGCTACTTTCGGAGTCAGAGACTTTGCCTCACTCTTTGTCTTCCAATTCCTCTCCCTCTGCTGCTCACACTCTTCCACCCATGCCTGGCCCAGGATGTCGCTGGACTCGGGGGGGAAGAAAGCCCTGAGCTCTCCAGAGATGCACCTGGGTGGTACAGCTCAGATCCAGGCTTTATCTGACTGCTGGAGAAGCGTGTACATGTGTGGTTTAGCCCATTGTAGGAAAGGAACTGGCTGTGAAGGTCTCCAGGATCCAGAGGATTGTTGCGAAGAATAGAAAATGTTTGTGATTAGGAATCACCCGTAAACACTTTCCAAACTGGTGGCTAAAGGAGCACTCTTATGGCCACCATCCCTGATCCTAGAGTCAGCAGCTAGATCCCCGTGCATAGCACCATGTATATGCTGTATACAGCTAGCTTGGGTGCATCATTGGGCTAGCCCAAATCACAGGTGCTTGGATGGATGAGGGGCAGGAAGCAGCACAAGTGGGGTGACCACATGTCTCAGCTAGTCCTGGGCTGTCACAAGGCCCACAGGGAGATAGTTGTGTTATAGCTGCTCTGTGTTGCATTGGGGGTTGACTGATGCCCTACCCAACTCCGAGAAGACGACTCTCAAGCTGTCTCCTGGCTTCCCTGCCTCAGACTCTGCACCCACACAGAGGTGATTGAAGGCCTGAAAGATCAGGGGGTTGGGTTGGGTTGGGGTTTTTTGAGTAACGGAGAGGGTCAACATTAGCCTTATAAATGGGGCAACTTTACTCTGCCAGGACCACCAGTACCACAGAGTGCTCCAATTCACAGCTTCCTGGCCACTTGCCCTAAAAGAAACGATCAGATACAGAAGAGCCCTATGTTCTCTAAGCCGCCACCACCAGAGAGGGCAACATGGTGAACACACACACACACACGGTGCCTGCTTCCACTGAGATCAGCAATAAGAAACCTCCCATCGCCATCCCTAGACAGAGTCTTGGAGCCCCTGAAATCCTGGAAAGCAAGCTATCCACTACCAGTCGAATTAATAATGACCGATTCATCGCAGCCCGTTTCCTCCAGACCGAAACACGCTTCCAAAGCAATTATAAGGGCCAGCAGATGCTAAAGGAGGCAATAACAAGCTGGTTTTGAGCTAGGGTGAGACAAAAGGAAGATTAGATAAGAGAGACTCAAACATTCCAGTCGGGGTGATTATTAAATGATCTGTAACTCAAAGAAAAAGGTGGGTGAGGGAGTATCTCACTGGACCAACTTCTGGTGGTGAGAGACACAAGCTTTTGGCTACACAGAGCTCTTTTCTGGGAAATTAACGGACTCCCTTCAGGCATTCAGCTAAATACAAGCTGGAACAGATTGCTTAGCATCCCGAGTTAACACATATTTCAAGGAATCAGTCAAGGTGGCCCATTAACACCCTTTCCACCCACAGAAGCTGATCCAATAAAAGATATTACCTCATCCACCTCTTCTCTCTAATAATATCCTGGGACCACATTGCTACAGCCACCCTGCAACTCTAACACAGCTGGATGAATTCTCATAACACCACCTCTGCCCTTCTGGGGCGATACAGTAATCATTTGACCAGACCAATTTCCAAAGCCCAAGTTATTGGCCTGCTTAAAAAAAAAAAAAAAAAAAAAGCAGATTTAAAATGAGAACCGGTGGCAACCTTCATTCTGAAGAGGTACCTGCCAGGCACCTGGAGAGTAATCCAGGCTCACGTTTTACAGTAAGCCTCCAAGCATTTCCACCGTTCTCCTTCTTAATGGCTTCTTGTCTCAGGCACAGGCATCACTTTGTTACAGCAGCAGCCTGAGAGTGCCTGTCTCAGCCCAAACTTGGCTGGGCTGGTTCTTGCCACTCTTGGACAAGGACATCTACAGTTTAGGCAGCGCTCGTGAATCAGAGGATGATCCTGGATAGATCAGTCTCCAAAGGGCTCTTTGAGAGCATCCCAGCCCTTCCCACAGTTCTGGGTCTCTCAGATTGGATTTCTGCACTGGACTCTATGAGGGGCCACTCAAGATCAGCCAAGTTAACAGCCAAGCCTGGGGCCCACAGCTAGAATGTGCTCCGCGGTGATGAGCTCTCCCAATTGTATTGGTCCGTTAAAGTCTAGGACATGACTGATGTTAAGCCCATCTGGTTACTGGGATGGGAACTATAACAGTTTAACATCGTACCAATTTGCTATTGCATCTAGTGCATACTGTGTAAGAACTCCGGTCACGTGCAGAGAGGGACATGTCATGTGCAGCGTGGCTATTTCTAGACCTGAGCAGAGCCCAGAACATGCTGTATTACAGGAAGAGGAGGGGTAATACTGTATTGTAGCATATATAGCAGCGGGAACAGCACATAACTGTTTCATCACAGAGTAGCAAAGCCATGAATCATGCATGAAAAACCTCACACACACACCAGACGCTTAGATCTTCTTCTAAGCTGACTTGGATGACACATCGGCTGCATATTGTGTAGAGTAGATTTCCTCTCCCCATCCTGTTAACTTAACTCCCTGTGTGCTCTATGCCTTGCAGAAAAATCACTATCAGATGCCGGGACAAAGGAGTTAATGAACTGCAGAGCCATTTACTGGTTGAACCACACATCCTGCTGTTTTGTGCATAAAGCCAGTGATGCAGAACCTTCTTATCTAGTGGGCTGTTAATTGCTTACTTCTGCCGGGCCATCACTTCTCAGCCAGCATGCAGGAGCGCACAGTCAAAGAGCAACTGCAAAACTCCTGTAAGCGCAGGCGTAGCTATTTCCAGGGAAACCTCTGGTTTGGTACTTGCTGGCTTCACGGGCCCACCTAAAAATGCCAAGAGCTTCTGTGTTCAGTTCACATTAGATGTGTTGAGAAGACAGTCAATTTAGATCATGAACCAATGACTCTGCCAAGGGCTTAATAAACCCAAACCATGTACTCCAAACCAGCCACACTGCTGGGGTGGAAAATTCCAGTAACAAACCACTATCTAGACTAGGGAGTCCATCCTGCAAGCCTTACTCACGGACACTCCTGGTCAAGTCAATGGGAGTCACGGGTGCTCAGCACAACTCAGGACTGACCCCACAAGGTTTTCTCTTGGGGGGGGGCAAGATGGGTCACCCTGTGCACCCGCACTGGGCATATGAGGCATCCCCTTATTTCCCTGGGTGGGCCAGCCCATGGTGGGTCAGAGTGCATGGAGGGAGGAAAGCAGCTGCCTCAGGACTCATGCAGGTGGGGAGAGCCTCGATTTATCCCCCTCCTCTGAGGTGCTGGTAACTCACTGGAGAGCGAGTGTGAAGGATCCCCCTCCGGGCCCATCCACAGAGGATAGGAGAGGTGCAGAACTTTAGCCCTCTGTTTCAAGCTGCCACAGCTCATGCTGTTCCAACGCCCAGCGTGTCACCAAGACAGCAGCCAGCCCCATGGATGTGAGACGTAATCTGTCACTGGTACAGCCCAGGAACAGGGGACCAGGGCACTCAAAGCTACGTACTGCTTCTTGCTGCAGGCTGAGTGCAAACTCTCGCTCCAAGACATTAAAAATAGCACCGACCACAAGGAAACAGAGTACATCAGCTAACGGTGAGGCGGGTGTTTTACGGCAAACGTGCTAGACTAAGGGGCTCTACGAATCACTGGAGAGATGCTTTTTAAGCCGTGGACATAGAACAAAGAAGAGAAAAGAAAAGTGGTCCAGAGCCACGGGCAATGTCACTCAAGGCGTTCCCTGATGGCCTAGCATTGCTCTCTTGTAAAACTCCCTTTGATTTCAATAGGAGCAGCGAGGTCAATGCTGGGCGCTTCTGAAACCCCCCCCCCCACCGTGCCGTGTCTAGGCCCTAGGCGACAGCCATTCAACCATGCTCCCCGCCCCCATGGACCTAGGAACTCCACTGGGTCTTGGTTGGAGGTGCAGCACCAACTATACTGTCCCTAGAACAAGAGCTAAAGGAGCTTTAAGCCTCTGTGGCTACGTCTACACTACAAAAAGTTAGGTCGACTTTGTTAAGTCGACTTAATAAGGTCGTCTTTAAGTCAACTTAAAATCGACCTTAAGTCGACTTAACAAAGTGCTGTCCATGGACGTGGACTAAGTCCACTTTGTTAAGTCGACCTAACTGCCTTTAGGTCGACTTAACCGTCCACACTGGGCTTAGGTCGACCTAAAGAAGGGTTAGGTCGACCTCAGCAGGCTTAAGTCGACCTACCCCGTGGTTCTTAGTAAGTTGACTTAAGGAATTTCTTAAGTCGACTTAATGGAAACCTAGTGTGGACGCGGCTTAATTTAAGTCGACTTACGCCTCCTCAAGTCAACTTATTTTGCCAGTGTAGACATAGCCTGTGTCTCCTTTGAATTCAGGAATCCTCCAGGGACCAGCATCACATAGAGCAAGCAGGAGCAGGTCTAGTTTCCCCACCGCAGGACAGCCTACAAGCAACTGCAGAGCCAGTAACACTCTGAATCATGATGTGCAATGAGGATTTCCCTCCTGTCCCCAGTACCCTCTATTTTTCCATTGTCTTCAGTGGAAGCAACATCAGTGAGAGGAACCGTACCAGTGTTTCCTCCTCAGCCATGGATAGCCATTTGCCCTGCAAGGGCAGCATATGGTTCTGGATCCTCTTTGGATCAAAGACTAATGAAGGAGGGAAAAATAAATTATCACCATACTAGAGAAAACCTGCTGGTAGCTCTCTGAACACACCTCATGACTAAGGGCCTAAAGCCAGAGATTTAGGCTCCTAAGTGCCTACTTCATTTTGAAAACAGGACTTGGGTTCTTTCAAAAATTCTGTCACCAACTGAATATTTACATGTCAAAGTCAGTGGGACAAGACAATCAGTGAGACAAGCCAGCCAGTGAGAGAAGAAAAGAAGGAAAGGCAAATAGTTTTTACACCTGCTTTTAAAACAAGAACTTGCATGCACTGAGAAAGAACAACTCCCAGATCAAAGATTTTAACGGGTGTTGTTAAATTCACCATTAAAAGTGTGAAAAGTAAAACCCAGCAAGATCCCTTCCAGTTTGTTTCAGAAGGTTCCCTACATTTTTATGTCCCCCCTAAGCTAAACATGATTTCTGTTTGGATGCAGGACAGGGTAGCAGGGAATTTTAGGGACAGGGTATTACATTTTTTATAGACCACTCAGCGCTTCATTCCCTTTCTCCTGGCTGTCCCTACCATAAGAATCATGTCTACACAGCTATCATAAGAGCATATTCCAGAGCCTCTGCTTATATTTTTGGGGACTCCACCACCCTGAGCTGGGGAAGTTACAAATTTAAAAATAATGCAGTAGCTCAGCTACTTTACACCAAAATCTGAACCAGATTGAGTTTAAACTCAATCTCTTGATGGGGGAGGGGTTCTTCTATTAAGGGGAAGATTCTTACATTCCTGACCTATCTGTGGAAGCAGAATCCCCAGAGAAAATGGCTAAGAGCTTTCTACTAACTTAAATTGCAGTGCAATCTTATTAATGATTGTAAAGCAACATCTAACTGCAAAAATTCAAGTGCCTAGTCTTCTAAAAAGTCAAAGGACCCAGTTCTCCACTGACCTGCCCCTGTGTCTTCCTGATTTGTGCAAAGGGGACACCATGCTCTATTAACTCAGACTGGTTGTGTTGTATACCCACATTTTGACAGGTGCAAATGATGACACTATGTCAAGCAATGGAGAACCAGACTCCTGTTTTCAGGCTGTCCACAGACTCAAGCAGGTGTACGTCTGGTTCACATCCTGAAGGAAATCTTTATAGCCATGAGGGCTAGAGACATTGGGCCAGATTCAGAAGTGGAGCATACAGGGACGTACCGGTAAGTCAATCAGCCCCCTTTATATTTACTTGGGCCCCACTCCAGGCACAAGTGAACCTAAGTGCACAGATCATACACTTTCTTCCAGCTCCTTGGAATGCAATTAGGCTTGGGACTTCTTGGCTTCTACTTTGGTTTAAAAGGGGAAGAGAGGCGGAAAAAAGGAAGTGAAAGAAAGTGAATTTGGCCTTTTTGTGCAGCTGAAGGGAAGCTCAGTTTCTGGGGCACAAGATGATCATTTTCAAAAGGAATGGATAACACCACCACTGGGGGCTGGCCCAACTCAAGAAGGGTACCTAATGGAAAGTCAGTTCAGAAGACATATCAAAGCTGTCCTTCGGCTTAGCTGAACCAATGCTTCTTGACGCTAAATTTACTCTCTTGGAGAGTTTGTTGAATGTTATTGTTGACAGGTGCAGAGCCCATTGTCTTCAAATAGGAGCCAAATAGCCTGGTACCTCCAAAAAGAAGGCACATTTTTTTAATTTCAGGTATCTAAATATGGATTGAGAATCCAAACTCTATGTACACTCCCATCTGAAATGTTCTGCTTCTGTATCCATCAGTCGCTTGGCAATTAACAAAAAACAGGGAAAAGCAGGGATTTTCCAGGGGTTTGCCATGGAGGCAGAAATGTGGGAGCATAACACCAGAGCTCAAATTCACTTTCAGCCCTAGACTCTGCGGTGTCCAGAGCTGTTAAATTAACAGCATAGCTCTCTTTCAAATGAAGGCTATTGTCTCTCACGTTGTGTTGCACACATCCCACTAGGCGGCTCCATAACAGCAGCAAGGGCAAGTCTAGACATCATTAAAAGAGCCACCGGGTCTAAAGGGAAACTTTCCCAAGTGAGTAAATAGATAGTGCACACGGGAGTTCTGTAACGCCAGGCCCTCCACCCCAGATTGTACCCGGGGACCTCTTCCACAGTCACTGCACTCTTCCATCAGGATGTGCATCAGATCCGGATCCAATTCCTCAAATATCTTATGGCTATATGTCCCTGCCTTCCCTGACCCATCACTTCTCAGAGTTACCATTCTACACTGCGGAGGATAGATACATTCACCCATTAGGATTTAAATGTAAGAGTTTAATTATATATCAATTCATTATAAACTATACTTATTCTATTATCTGACTTCTATTGTATGGAGCCCTGCTCCAGTCAAGTCCCCGACCTGCTTCCCCATATTGACTTTTAAATGCTCCACTCCCAGTGACAGAGCTGCATCTATTTGAGAGCAGCAACTCTACATAGACATTCAAGCAGTCTCAAGATGGGTCTCTACTTGAGAGCTGGGGGCGTTTTATTTTCCCGTTGATAACACAGACATGTAAGCGTTTCCGGCTCTGAAGTACATTTTAAAACAATCAGTCTTTGTAGCACTGACTTTGAATATTAGATCCATTCAGATCAGCCAAGCTCTTAACCAGACTCAATAGGCTTTTCTAGGCAGAATTTTCAGCTCCTGTAAGTGCTACGCTAAGAATTGCAACAATCACTCATTGCTAACATGACTGCTAAAAAGTACTCTCTCTTGCTATTTGTTTCTTCTCCATGTGTCCCCCCTCCTTGCAACACACCCTCAGGATAATGTAGCCACTTTCCATGCCAAAAATTTGTTCTAACTAAAAGAAAAAAAATTAAAGGCTGGAGCCAAACAGACAAGTGGCTGTAAATACATAGTTATTCTTAGCTGTTATGTAAATGCTTTATCTCTTCAAAGTCTCACACAAACATTCACTAATCTTCATGAAATCCCTGAGTGGGAAGATTAGAAAATTAAAGTGAGCAACAAACATTTAATAATTCTATGAAAGAAACACAAAGTTTGTGTCAATATGCTAAATCTTTTTAGGGTTCAAAATCATCCTCGTCCTTCTCCCAATCAAAGACATTTTTTAATTCATTCCATAACCCACAGGAAAAAGTCTCTAACCAAATCACTCCAGGTTTCTATAGACAACAAAAAAGTTAATTTTCAGCTTCCTTGGACACTTGCCAGAAGCAACTGACAAGCCATCTCCAACAGAAAAATTAAGACTAGAGATCTCACACCTGAAATGGTGATAGGCTCCGAGATGAGAGGTTTTGAAAACTGGACTCAAGACAATATTTTCTATACCAAACTGCTTCTGCTAAATCATAATCCTTTCGAATTCTAGTAAGTAGAGTCATCAGAAAATTGCGTGAAGCAAACTGATTGTATTTAGGTTGTTTAAAAAAATCCTCAAATAATATAAATTCCAAAAAATCCAGACAGCATTTAGGTCTGGTTTGCAAAAGTTAGGTTAACTGAGGGTTATGCAGTCACCATTTCAGGGTTTATTTTAAAACCACGGGACATATTAATACAATGAAATTATCATGCATAGCTAAACCTGCCTTACCTCTACACTGTAGGTTTAAAAGATACGTGTGCCCCCATTCTCCACCCCCTCCCCCCCATTTTTATGATGTGGTGTATTTCAGATCTACCAAATGCTCACTTTGTTCTTATAACAGATTTAATGTACTTTCCACTTTTCAATGTCTGGCCAAGTGTTCCATGTAGCGTTAATATTTTCCTAACCCCCTGTATTATATTTGCACCAATATTTGATACGGCATAATTCTGCAGACATGTCAGCTATTCAGGCAACGCTAGAATGTCGTCATTATTGTTTGTGTCAACAGCATGATTGGTATGTACCTTGTAGTCATTCTGGTGTTGGGTTGCAAAGATTCCCAACGCTTCATTTGGCCGAGTTTAATTCGGTCCTCTACACAAAGATCTCGAGTTACCCCAAGTAAAGGTTGCCATTTACGTGGAACACAGAGGTCGATAAAATGACTCACTAAGGTAAAACGCAGGCTATGTAATCTTTCAAGAACGTAAGCCGTACAATGCTGAACTTTCTGCTAACTCTAAATAGAAACTCTTGCTGTCCAATAATGCCAAAGTTACAAGAAAGCAGCACCCATTTGTTCCTCACATCATGCTTAGAGCTCGTATAGTCTTTCAGCCCCAGCACTGCCCTGTTCTCCCGCACAGGAAGAGGTGCCCAGGTGTTTGGGAGGTTTATTGTTTGTTTGTTTCAAGATATAACTTTTTTTTTGGTGAGGCTGGGGTGGGGAAGGTAAATGGTCCCCTCGGACTGCAATTTTCTAGGTGTGTATTAGGATCCGATTGATTTCCCTCCACCTCCTTTTTATTGCCATTTTTGACTGACTTTGGGTCAGCCAATCTTGACTAACAAATATATAAACAGAAGAGTTTGGGGGTACTCAAATAATAGTTTTGACTGAAAAAACCTCACTGGGGGGGGGTCATCATGTGACATCACTGCTTCATCAAACCGGTTAGTGCAACTCAATTTAGTATTCTAAATGGGCGGAGAGAGCATTAAAATCAGAGTCAGGACATGAACTGTGCAGTATTGCCATGAGACTCAAGATAATTATGGTTTTCTTTAAAGCCCCAGCTCCTGGAGTCAGGTGGATATGCAATGATTTCAGCCTTCATTCTTAAAAATACGGTCAATTTCTTCTCGTGGCTGTGGAGAGCGCTTCAAAATGTGACCCCAATGTACCCTGAAGGCTCAAAAAGCAGGAGGCAAATTAAAAGAATACCAAGTCTATCAGTTTTACATAATCTCATGATTTTTGGTGAGCCTGACACATGATTTTTGAACATTTGGGGTCGACAGTACTGACATTGTAACAGTCGTATTACATTTTTATTCAACATCTGCCAGCACATTCAGCAGACAGGATGGATTTCTGTCTTGGCTGCTATCTTTACGCTCAGGTAAGCATTTCTAGATGTTCAAAATCACTGAAAAGCATGCAGGCAAGAAAGATCTATAGAGCCCTGCGCAGATACAAATATGTGGATCCACATCCAATCTGCATCTGCAAGAAATGGTTTGCAGATATCCATGCTGTATCTGCAGGGCTCTAGCCCTGCACGGATAAAAATATGTGGATCTGCATCCGATCTGCATCTGCAAGAAATGGTCTGCAGATATCCACATTTTCCACGGATGCAGATATCCACAGATATAATGTGGATGTCCACAGATTTGCAGGGCTCTAGAGATCTAGAGATCATTTGTGGGGGGAGGTGTGTGTCAAGCGCAGGGGCCGTTGCTGTTCAGGACAAAGGTACAGCGTGTATTTTATCAGGTTGGAGAGGGAGCGTAACAAAAGTTGTTAGGGAAGCTATATCAGCTGCAGTTCTCCTTTAACCCAATAGATAGCACTGTCATTTATGTTCCCAAAGGCTGATCTGTAACAGCCCTGATCTTCAGTCACCTCATTTATTGGGATATACTCTATTTTACTTTTATGCAGCTCAATCCATATTCATGCTAGGATTCATGCTGGGACGGAATGGGCTGGCCCCAGAGAAATGTGCAGCTTGGGCCGGGAAGGCAGCAGGGGCAGCTTGCCTTGGCCCAGCCCTGAACGTGGAAGGGAGGAGGGGAGAGAGGGCTTTGGCCACCCCTGTGAGTAGGGAGGGAAAGTGCGGCTGGACCACCCCCACACGGCATCCCATTTTCCCTTTGGGAAAATACGGTCACCCTACCAAACACTAACAGAGTCCTGTGACTCTTTTAAAGACCAACAGATCTATTTATTTATCTGTTAGTCTTTAAAAGTCACTGGACTACCGGTCTGTTTGTTTTTCTGCAATAGACTAACACAGCTACCCCTTTGGAATGTGACCACCAACCACAATGTTTTTCGACAAGCTTCTTAACCTTGCCTCATTTTTCACCTTCCTCTGTAGCACAGGGCATGGCTCACCTACTGGTGAATTCTCTATCTTAAAGTAGGAGGTAAATAACTCGGTCACAGGTTGGTGGCCTATTGCTGGAGTGGGTGGGTGAGGTCTTGAGGCCTGCATTTTTGCAGGAGGTCAGACTAGATGATCGTACTGGTCCCTTCTGACCTTAAAGTCTATGAGTCTATTTAACCTGATTATAGAAAAATGAGATTTGACAATGTTTACTTGACAGTTTTATTGTGAGGCATCATTAGAGAGCCTGTTCTGTTAATTTTATACATTCAGAGGCAAGCCAAGTGAAGAATTTGCCAGCGGCGGGGGGGGCGGTAAGTAAATTTATGTATTAGGGTACATGGACCCAGATTGGGATTACCCCTAGGAAGCTATTTACATTATCATAACACCCAAGAGCCCCAGTCATGGACCAGGAGCCCATTGCACTACAAACACCGAACAAAGAGACAGTATCTGCCCCAAAGAGCTCATAATTAAATTATAAGAGAAGAGCAGAGCTATCAGATGGATACAAACAGACCAACAGGGGAGGTACAAGGAAACAATGAGACAATATTGGTCAATCTCTGAGCACAACAATTAAAGGAGTTAGGCACGCTACCCCACTGAAAGCCAAGCCTGCTCCCTCCCATACATTCAGCCTTTAAAAAAAGTCACTCTGTTTTCCAGTCCATCCCTCAGATTCCCTCTCTGTACATTATGTGGCTCAATGGAATGAAAAAGAAGGTCCTATTTTTCCTCCCTCAAGATCTCTGTTTATTTTTTGCCACTGTAGGCAGGTCTGATGACCCCAGAAAAAATATAACTCTTTATTCGAATCACTATTTTTGTTTAAGGAACCTGCAGTTTCCAATTGCTTAATAAAATGCCAATAGAGTCAGGGGAGAAAATCCTAAGTCCTTAACATACTCAGAAAAAAAAGAGGTTTCAAGTATAGTTTACAGCATTCCATACAGGTATTATGGCCATCAGCGTGTGGCTCAGACTACTCTTCAAGCAAAAGATCTGGAAGACTAGGAAAACCACAGAGACTATGGAAGTCAGCCAAATATTTCTTTTCTTGTTGGAAGCTTCAGGAGCAAAGAGGAATCCCACCCCATGGATTTCAACATTCCTGAACTCTGGGGATGTGTGAAATTTGCATTCCAAACATCTCCTGTCTTTACAAAAACAGGCCACAAAAAGATCTAAATGCCAGCCCTCCTGAGCCTGGAAACAGACTGGAGTTTTGTGGCTTGTGGTTGGCCGTTTCTATACATCTATGCTGCTATTTTATTTATTTATTTTTGTACAGTGTGTTGCACTTAAATTACATGGTGTTTGCCTTCGAGTCAATTTACACTTGATTTGCAAAACTTAGCTATCATTTTGCCATAGGCAAGAGGAGGCAGCTCTAAATATAGTTGATCTATGTATGTTTCCTTTCCTGTAGGTTTATAGAGAAATCTGAAGGCAGTTCTTCGCTGGGAGTCTCTGTAGCCTGGGGATGCCAGAGGAATGTCACAATAAGTACAGAGGTTGATGAGTCAAGTACATTCAGCCTTTAAAAAAAAAAGTCTCTCTCTCCATCTAATTCTGTTTATTTTTCCCCACTCACAAAGCGGAAAGCAACCAGTATCTCACTGACAATTAGTTCTTCAGCCAATCAAGTCTCTAGCAGCAATAAAGCGCATCACAGTTACTCTCCTTTAATTCAGCCAGCGTCATTGACCCTCAAAGAGTAGATTATACATTTATTATTTTATTTACAGTGTTTTTAGGGCAATTTAAGTGTCACCTCTTAAGTCAATTGAGCCAATGGTCGAATGGCAAATTATCTTCATGGGGAGCAAGATTTGACGCTGAATGGAGGGTTTTCTTTATTTGTTCTGCTGCCTTAAAACATTTACCAGCTGTATTTTCTAAAGGGAACCTAAATAAAGTGATGAGGCTTTAGAAATAGAGTAGCTGTCATGTAGCTTAACCATTTGTCGTACTTCTCCAAAGGCACATTTCGGAAAGGATGGGTGGTTTAGAGCAGTTACGAGCTCTAGAGCAGAGGAATTTGAAATATTCCTGGTTTGGAGTCCCATTAAACAGGGGTGGGGAGGTGGGTAATGGCAAAGAACTGGACCACAGCAAATCCAAACCAGACATTTCAACTGTCCATCAACAATCCCAAGCAATGAAATCCCAAAACTAATTTCCCAAAGAGTGGGCAGCAGCCAATATTCAGCCACAATCCTCCAGCATTTGCTATCTTGTTCCATGCTCTGTCACATACATACGATATACATATATACCGAACTCAGTTAGGTTGCCTGGATGTAACTGAGGGCAGAACTGATCTCTGCATAAGGACTGCAAGATTTGGGCCATAAATTGGCTTACCATCTCCCAGACCACCATTTATTTCTACATGTCTATAGTCCTCCCTTCCAATAGGTTGCTGATGATCACAATCCAAGGAGACATTTTCTTCTGGAGCACCTGAGTGGAGACTATCCACAGAATATTTGTTAGGCTGATGCATGCCTAGCAGATAAAGTTGGGAATCTCCTTCCATTTTAATTCAGGACCAGCTACCCTGCTGGGTTTCTACACATGAGAAATGCTAGCCATGATCAGAGTTAGTCAGGAATTTATTGGTGGAAAATATCAATTAATCAAAACCGAAATCTTTCATGGGAACATGCCAGGATCAACTAAACTTTTGTCAGGAAAAGTTTCTCGGGTCCATCTTGGAATCATTGCTCCAAGTCAGAAAGACCTTGATCCGTCTCAGAGTAGTCAAAAACCTAGTGGTGAAGACACTCACCTAGGATATGGGTAAGCCAGGTTCAAGTCCCTCGTCTGAATTAGGTAGTGCTGAGTCTTGAAGTGCAGTCTCTCACTTTCTGGGTGAAGGTCTTAGTCACTATGCATTAGGCTGTGCAAAGGAATCTGTGGCTCTCATTTTTTGTGACAAATTACAGAAGTTCTTACTTTCATCCCAATACAAAAACAAGACAATTTTTTTTTCTTTTAACTCTTGAAAAGTTTCACTGGACAGGAAAACCACTTCCCATCCAGCTTTACCCCTTTTTCCTATGCAGCTGCAGAGCCCATCTACACGCCAGACTGGGCCTACTTACGGAATCGCGCCCCTGTTTATAAAGGTAATAAATAACATAAACCTCCGCAACAATATATTCTTCTCTCCCCTCCATCTTGACATAAAATGACTGGAGTTTCTGTTCTTACTCCTGAACTGCAAAATATTTGGGGATGGAACATCCCTTACTTTAAGTCATAAATGTTGTGGCCATTTGGCAGTTCTACATGATGAACTACATCATAAGGGGTAAAGGATCCCTGTTTAAATGGAACTGTTTACATAAGTCAGTTCCATTTACTCTCTACAAAGGAGGCTTCAATGTACAGGTTTCAGGGTGTTTACAGATGTTCCTCAATAAAATTGCTCCATTGGCCTACATGTTTTTTCTCCATATTTTTAAAGATGCATGAACACGATAGCTTTTCCCCACAAGATATTGCTCTCGTGTACTCCTCTTCCCCCCCCCCCCCCCCCCCAGATTTCTGCCAGGCTTTATGCCCAGCCTACCCTGAACCTCACTGCATAGCAGAATCTTTAAATTGTGCACTCCACTATCAACAGTTATATGTCATCTCTGCCAACCCATCAAGATTTACAGAGAATCTAATCAATGACTTTTTAAAATAAATAAATAAATAAAATCAACATTTCATTCGCTTCGGTGCATGTTGAAAAACATGTGCATAAAAAACACTAAACATTAACTCTTTACGTAGCAAAACATCAGTCATTTCACACAGTTTTTCCTACTCCAGAGTCTACAAAACATCAGAGCCACAAAGGAGTCAATTAGTGGTGTTTGAATGTTGAATACGGGCCATGCCCCCTCTGCAAATTCACTGGTGGAATATGATCAGATATCTGGAAGTCTGCAGAATCAGTTACTAAGAAAAAGTAGATATTATTATGCTTACCAGATGTACAGTAATTTCATTCATGGCACAGACATTCAGTGGATAGTAATAAGAAAGGAACTGAGAGCTATTGCAAGATCAGAAGACAGCTGTGAGTTTATATACAATACACCAAATGATTTAGCGAAATAAAATGACATATTAGGTCTCCCCTTTCTTTCCTCAATAAGAGGAGATCAGATATTGGAACTGCTGATCAGGTACAAAGAGCAATTATTTTCCTGAATGGTTTTCAAAACCCATTAAAAATAGTCATCACCAAATATCATGACAAAGCATATTTTCAATGACTACTGATTAACAGCAGAAGTTAAAGAAAAGAAAAACAATGAGACTATTCCCACATAGGAGTTCATAGACATAATGAGCCAAATTAATTCCTGGTGTAATCAAAGGAGTTATAAAAAGAATGAATAAGGATCCTTAGATGCAAACACACTGGAGAGGACCTTGAGCCACAAAGTTCAGACCTCTGGATATGAATTTTTTCTTTCCTCCAAATGTGTCCACGTCCAGGTCTATACACACTTTCAGATGTTAAAGAGGCCTGACTCGCTGCATCACAACATGCACCTTACCCATTACTCCTTTATCTTGATTTATCATGTCATATAAATGCATAGAGCCAAATTCTGTTCCCAGTAATGTTGGTGCAAGTCTGGATTAACTCCACAAAAGTCAGTGGAGCAACCAATGTAACAAAGCAGAATTTAGCCCTTCGCATTGTTCTGAAGGCACAGATCTGCAAGTCAGGACACCTGGACTCCATTCCCCTTTCAGATCTTGGGCAAGTCCCTTACAATTTCTATTCCCAAATTCTCGCATCAGTAAAACGGGGGTGATTGTCTTTACCTACTTCACATATAAACTAAATTCATTAATATCTGGAAAGTGTATAGCATTTCTGGGATGGAAAGTGAAAAGTAATTACCTTCTTAGATGATTTTCTTTCTGAAGCTTTACTGCAAAGAAGAAATACCTTGAAAATAATTGCAGTTTAAAAATTCTGCATTTTAGGCTGGCTTTATGCACCCCTGGGGAACTAAAAATCCCCTTATTCAAGGTAAGAGCTCAGAAACAAAAGAACGCCGGTATTCTATTTCCCCTTTGTACTACAAGATGACACTGAATACAAGACAGATGGAAAATGTTCCTTGTAAGTGAAATCTCATCCTTAAAACAAGGATCATCCTGGAACCTGTTGGATGGTCTGTCTGGCAAATCTGAGTACTCAAGCCGTTTTCACAGCAATTGGAAGCATTTAACTCTTGTTTCTCTCTTATTTTGAACAGAAGCTTGTTTGTCATCAGCTCCTGGTGAGCATTTTGGAAGCCTTCTGCTAAATATCAATGGCTTGCAATAGGCTGGTCCTTTCACACGACCCAGAATAAAAGCCACCGATCGTAGGCTAGCAAGACCAAAGCAGGCTGTGGGCTGACATAAGGATAGTCTCTGCATCCCTGGGTTGGAGTACAAGCGCCAAAGAGGCGTCATTTATTTAAGAATGAGATGCGGTGGGGAAGGGTTTTCTCCCTTTAAGGTTTAGCTATGAAGATAGAGGGCTCTCTGCAGTCAAACCATACCAGCCTATAATGACCTCAGGACTTCAGTGGGGTTTCATCTTGTACAGGCGCATGTGAGAGCAGAATTTAGCACACGGGGGACGTAACACACACAAAGTCCTGGATGCAGGTATAAAAGGAACATTCCCCTGCCATCCCTTGCCCCCAAATCCCTTCATTTCTTGCTGTGCAACCCAGCTGTTTGTTGCCACCAAGGCCCATTACTGTTCCTGTAAGGCGCAATTCCTCGCTCGCTCACTCCTCCTCCTCAGTGGGCAGGGAGACTGAAATTAACATCACCCATCTCTCTCTCCAGTAAGGTCCACTCACCCCATAAGATAAGGAATGGGCATAAGACAGCAGTTTCATCAGTGGGCTCAGGCGTTGGGAAATCAAGAGCCCCTGATGCTCTTACTGGGATTATCTGCTCGGTATTTCCTCCGTTGCCATTGTTTTTCATCCCGGCATGCTTTCCCATTCACAGTAACTGCAATTTTTAGGAGACCATCCAAGCCTCAGTGCATACTTCTGCAAGAGTGTCAGCATGTGAGGAATACAGACCCTGGCTAGCTTCACCCATGCCAGGCCCCGGCTCTGAGCACACAGGACATCTCACCATGCAAGTGGCAGCTTTCTAAAGAAAGGCCCCAGGAGTAAATCCTGGGCCTATTAAAAGGGATGGCAAAATTCCTCATTGACTTCCTGGGGGTCGGCATTTGCCCCAGAGGCCTCCCTCCAGTACTTATCGCATCCCCCTGACCTCTCATTTCAGAGAAAGTTTGCACCTTGGTTATCACAGAAGCTTTTCCAGAAGACTCCAGGGTATTTAAATGTGCTGCTGAAAGTGAGTGTGGCGCAGTGGCATCCAGTGCATACCTTTCTGTTTCCCAAGGTAAATAAAGTCATTCAACTCACGAGAAGGGTAATAAATTCAAAGCAACTGCTTTCACTCAGCATTTGGGCAGAGTCCAAGTATCTTATCAAGGGAAAACCAGATCGAAACCTCTTCGAAACTCAGGCTAAATATAGTCATAAAATAAGAGGAGGAACCTCAAGATGTTTTTATTCTAAACAGGATGGTCAGCACTGGGCACATTTCCCCTGGGAAATACCCAAGAAGATGATGCATAATGAGGAGAATCAGGTCACATCATTCCAGATGGTGATGACATTGTGGAGCCTGTAAACAGCACGTACTTTCCCCGAACTTCATCCCCATGAACTCCCAGATTAGCCAGACACATTCCTTCCTTACGGCTTATACCTACCACTTTTCCTGGGCCTGTGATCTCAAGGATGTCCTCACTGGGGTCTTCAAGTGGTCATGAGTACACAGCACCCTCCTACTTCCTCTCCTCTTCAGACGGCCGCTTAATGACAAATGAAACGTCTCGATAGCTATCCACTCATGATCACTGTATTCCCACGCCTCTTGCCAAATTGCAGGGCGATCACATGGGCACCTATTGGGGGTCAGTCTCAGTTTCCCTACCTTTATTATCCCTGCTAGTTTGCAACCTTCTCTAGTATTGGTCACCTTCACTTTTCCACCTACAGAGCAAGGAGAAAGGCAGCCTCTTGCCCCTCCTGGTGATCAGGAGTGGTGGTTCTGTACCCTTGGCCTGGGGGTAATCAGAGGTCTCCCAGGGGATACAACAGCTCATCTAGATATTTGCCTAGTTTTACAACAGGCTACATAAAAAGCACCAGGAAAGTCAATACAAACTAAAATTTCATACAGACAGTTACTTGTTTATACTGCCCTCTATACTGTACACTGAAAAGTTAGGACGTTATTTATATTCCAGTTGATTTTATAATTATACAGTAGAAATGGAAAAGAAGGCAATTTTTTCAGGAGTAGTGTACTGTGACACTTGTGTTTTTATGAAAAATTCCAAAGGGGAGCCGTGTTAGTCTAGTTCAGCAAAACAAACAAGGAGTCTGGTGGCACTTTTAAAGACTAACAAATTTATTTATCGCAGGAGCTTTCGTGGGAGAAAATCCGGCTTCATCAGACATTTAACTCGTTGTTTGTGTTTTTATGTCTGATTTTGTAAGCAAGTAGTTTTTAAATGAGGTGAAACTTGGGCTACGCAAGACAAATCCAACTCCTGAAAGGGGTTCAGTCAGCTGGAAAGATTGAGCACCATTGCTCGAGAGCATTGTCCCCAAGACAGGTATGGTGTCTCTATTATACTCCCTTGCTATCGCTGATTTTTCCCAGGACTAAATAGAAGGATGGCTTAAGTTGTGGTGACTCCTGCTGCTTGGCTGATAAGCACAGGCCGTTCCACCTGCGGGCACCAGAGGTGGTGACAAGACATGGCATTCCAGCCAGTGGTCCTAAGGATCATTAACAATGCAACCTAACAGCTCTCTGGACCGCTCCCCTTTGGGTTGCTGGTGGTGAGTCACATACATGGCAGACTTAGAAGAATCCCTCAGGCCACCAACAATACCATGTAAAACTCCCTTGGCTAGCTCCAGGAGAAAAACAAAAACACTCCTCAGCTGTAAAGTGACCAAAGTTCAGTTGTAAAATGTGACACAACATTGGAATTCCTCTACTCGAACCACAAACTCTTTTCAACTTTGAGCCTCTTAGGAGAGTAGTGCAGATGGAACAATAGAAACCAAAGGAGTTTCTGGCCCATTTGTAAATGACTCCGATAAGGATATTACTTTTTCAGCTCGGATGTAAACTGGAGAGAATAGTCATTTGTGATCAGTGCTCCTGGCTCCTCTGCACAGGAAGGCAGTGATCAGAATCGTGACAAAATCCCAGTTTGCGATATGTATCTGCCTCCCCCGGAACTCCCTCTGGAGTTTCAGGAAAACAACAAGGCGTCCTAGGGCACTTTTAAAGACTAACCAATCTGTTTATCGCATGAGCTTTCGTGGGAGAAAATCCCACTTCGTTCCATTCTGTAAATTCTCCATCTTCAAGCGTCTGACGAAGTGGGATTTTCTCCCACGAAAGCTCATGCAATAAATTAATTTGTTAGTCTTTAAAAGTGTCACAGGACTCCTTGTTTGTTTTGCTGAACGAGATTGACATAGCTCCCCCTTTGGAACTAGGTATCCAAAGATGCAGATAGGTGCCTTCTTCAATTTTTCAGAGTTCCCAGTTTTTAGATGCCAAAATACCTTTAAAAAAATCTAACTTTAGGTAATTAACCACTAGAAAACCTCTCTCTCTCCCAACCACAGCATCAGACAGGAAGCCAATCACTCCCAATTTCTAATCATACCTCTAACAATAGCCTTAGGCAAGTCACAGCACTGTGTGCCTCAGTTTCCCCATCTGTACACTGTAGATCACATTTGATGTTTTACAGAGATGGAACAACTGTAAAGCATTCTGAAGAGGAGACGTGCTATGTGAATAAATATTTAGCACTGAGTCGCTGCTCTACACAATACAACCAAATCTGTTCCATTGTGTGTCATAGCCCTCCACTGCCAAGAGCTCACGTGGTTCCTCCCTTGATGCGTTATTGCTCTGGTACGGCCCTACATTTTGGAGCAGGAGACTCATCATTCTAATCTGCAGCCTCCACAAAGTTCTCAGAGGCCCTAGTTCACAGCATGGCGACAACCGTCAAGTCCCAGGGGCCACAGGTTTGCTCCAATCCTGGTCCCACAGGAAAAGAACAAGCCAGCTAGATTTTGTTCCTTTTCCTTGCAATCCCATCCTAGGTGTGAGAAATGCTGTAATGGTGCCTGTTTTCACTGCTGGTGGCTCTTGGGCGGGGTTGGTGAGCAAGTTATGGTGGGTTCAAGACTGGCTAGTATATGAAGGTTCCCCAGCACCTTTCAGGATGACAAACACATGCTTTACGCTGGATCAGTGGGTGGCCAGCACCGCTTTATAACACCACCTCCCCTTCATGCATACCTGGTTCTGTGGCAGAAATACCCCAGAATACCCTATTTGTATGGGGTAACCAGTTATTTCTGGATCCACTCATCAACCAATGCCAATAAATTAGCTATTTTAACAATTCTGAACATATTTATGCAAGCTCACCATCAGAGGAGAGGTTATTTTTAAATATTGATTTCCCTGGACAAGGATTAGTTCCTGCTAAATTTTCTTGAAACAGGGAACTGGAGTGAAGGTGGGTTTTTAGTTTAAATAATCTGCAAAACTCTAACAGGAGGGCATCAGCTGAGGCCTTGATCGTGCAACAACCTACATGCAGGCAGATCCAGAACCCATTCCCCATCTTCAAAGCAACTGACGAAGTGGGATTTTCTCCCACGGAAGCTCATGTGATAAATAAATCTGTTAGTCTTTAAAAGTGCCACAGGACTCTGGTTTTTTTTTTGCAACAGACTAACACAGCTTCCCCTTTGGAACACAAGATCAATGGGCCTCTACACAAACGGTGCTTATAGCAGAATTCAATTCTGTAATTGAAGTTAGCTTGGCAGCCCTAGATAAGGCAGCTTGATTACAATATCTCTGTAAGGTCTGACGACTCAAGAGGCACTTGTTGCAATCTTCTCCAAATTGTGAATGTACTTTAATTACTGGAGCCATCAAACAGCAGAAACTAAGCCCAAAAATGTGAATACTGTGCTCAGTGGTCCATCCGGCCTCCACTAACAATTCTGAACACCTAAACCTAGCAGCAATTGGAGCAGGGTCTCTAACATCAAGGCAGGCTGTTATGACCAACCATCTGACGCCACCAGACAGGGAAGTCCCTATAAAAGCTCTCCTTGGCATCTTGCCACTCAGAGGGAGATATTTGGTAGCTTACCCCAAGGAGTCAGGTCTGTTTTTCCATCTGCTTTCCCGACTGGTCATATGAAGAAGTTTGTACTTCAACATTTCCAGTAAGTTCAATTTGTGCAGTCTTTCTTTTAGATGACGTTTTGTTTGACCTCTTCCTGGAAGAAGCAAGTATTATTTGTATATAGAGTTAAGTTCTGGTTTATTTGATTCATAAGTTCTGATAGACATACATAAAATGCAGACAAGGTTAGATCTAGTTTAAAAAGCCTGTCTTAATTCACATCAGACAACTAATGTGTAGAACTACAGCACTAAAAGTCTTCCCCTGGAATGGCAGTGGCTCTGTGTCACATTTTTAAAGGAATTTAGGTGGCTAACCACACAGATAGCAATAGGCCTCCCTGCCACTTCTGAAACCCCACTAGGCTCCTATTTGTATCTTTAGGGCCTCTAAATACCTTTTAAAAATCTGGCCTTTTGGACATGATCCTGGAAACATAACCTTGCGTCCAATCCAAGTCTGGGAATACTATCGCCGACTCAAATGGAAACAAGCTGTATTCAAGTGTTTGTAGGATCAGGCCCCTAATAGCTTGCTTAACAGAGTCACCAACCCTATCGGGATACATGCTATAAATTTGTAGAAGCAGGCTTGTATACGTGGAAGAAACCATCTCAGTGGAGACTTACCAGAAAGAGAAGGTGGAGACAGATATAATGACAGAATGTAAGCTGCTTGCAGGGAGGGAACAGGGTGGGACAATTTCTTGTGCTTCCTCTTCTCAGAATTACCAGGTAGCAGCACAGTCATTCCTACCCCCAAAAAAAAGGAAAGAGAGAGAGGGTCATATGGCTACAAACCCACCACTAGCTGCCAGCCATCTTCTGAAGCCTTAAGTCTCCAAGTTTACTGATTTCCTCTTCCCTGATGCTCCCTACCAAAAAACCCACTTCTGCTGTGCTGAGCTTTAAAGGTTATATGGACACAGGCTTCTAATCTATTGAAAGAAAAGGTTTGAGGCACTAGACCAGCTCTTAAGTCTTTTGGCTAGTTTGTTTTTACAATAACTTTTTTCCTTCCTCTGCTGCTGTGTAAAGACCCACAGACTGAAGAGCCCTCTCTCTTCTCTAATGTTCCTTAGCTGTTAGTTACAAGAAGCTTAAAAATTCATTGTTTGTATTGGGTTGACTGTGTCCCTTCTAAATGAATTAGCAGCTCTCTTAAGCCACTTCCTACCTTTGATTTCAATGTTCCACATTCCCGCCACTTCTGCCAAACCAATCCTAGCTTTAGCTGACAGTCTCTTAAATATACAAAATTGCCTTTAAATTCATGTTTTGCAACCAAATTCCTTTCTGAGATAAGCTTGCTAGACTTTTTAATGAAGTCAATGGGAGCCCATCTGGCCTATCTGAGCATAGAATGTGACCTCTAACACTCTCCCAAGTTTCTACACGGCTGATAGACCACACTACAATTGCTTTTACTCTGTTTTATTACACAACCATTCCTCTTTACAAGTGTAGAATCTTGTAGCACATTTCCCTCCATAACTACTCTCATCATGAGGAATTTAAGCAAATTAACACATAATTAACACCTGCTGCAGAGAATTAGTTCACCCAACAGAGGGATCATTTAAAAATGAGCTTTAGGTGCGAATGCATCTTTTAAACTTGTTCCTCCTCTTAGAGACAAAAGACAAGAAGAGTGATTGGGAGGGAAATCTAAAGGTTATATGCATTGCTGTACGTTTGTCGAAATCAATCCACTAAGCATTAAAATGTTGTGAAAGTGTAAATAAAGACAACACTCAGGTCTTTGGCAGAGGGGGCTACAATTCACCCAGATTAAAATGACATACTGCTTAGGCCAAAGTGGTTAAGAATTGATCACATGCATTCAGACAGACTGCTGATTCACACATCCTTAGAGAGCTCAAGGCTTTGTAGGTGCTAATGGATAGCTTTCAAACCATATTTTTGTATTGCACATATCTGGTTTATGGCTCATGGCATCTTTAGATCAGCATTGGTTCTAAAGTGATGTAATTCAATAAACTGTCATCTCTTAAATGAACAAAAAATAGATTTGCTAAATTGTGCTATTTCATGGGTCCTTAAACACCAAAGAAAATCTTTCGCATCTGACGAAGTGGGATTTTCTCCCAGGAAAGCTCATGTGATAAATAAATTTGTTAGTCTTTAAAAGTGCCACAGGACTCCTTGTTTGTTTTAGAGAAAATCTTTGTTTCACTTTGCAATCATTTTCAGGTTGAGCACTAAGGAATGGAGCTGTTTTTCCCTACAGCAGCTTAAGAGCACAATTCCTTTTTAGCTGAACATAACTACAGTATCAAAGGGGAGCCGTGTTAGTCTAGGTCAGCAAAACAAAGGAGTCCTGTGGCACTTTTAAAGATTAAAAAATGTATTTATGACAGATTCCAACAGGTGATTTGACCTCACCTTCCCCTATATGCTGCTTTCCAATGTTTGAATCCGAACACCTATTCTGATCTGCTGTTACAGCCTGACCTGATCTCATGTCATACATTTCCCTGCATTTAATTTCCTCCCATTCTGTATGTTCCCTATCTTCAAAGCGTTTGATGCAGTGGGATTTTCTCCCTTGAAAGCTCGTGCGATAAATAAATCTGTTAGTCTTTAAAAGCGCTGCTGGACTAACTACAGTAGAATCTCAGAATTGCAAACACCTCAGGAATGGAGGTCGTTCATAACTCCGAAGAAAACATTAGGGTTCTCTCAAACTTACAGCTGAACATTAACAATATAGCTTTGAATCTTTACTGTGCAGAAGAAAAACACTGCTTTCCCTTTATTTTTAATAGCTTACATCTAACAGAATTGAACTGTATGTGCTGCTTTTTGCGTGTGTTTCTCTGCTGCTGACTGATTACATACTGCTAGTCCCAAGTGAGGGGTGTGGGTGACTGCTCATTTCATGACTATGGTGTTCGGATCTCTACGGTTCTACTCTATTGTAAAAGTGGCCAGTGCTGGAGTCTGGCTGGTTAGTGACACAGCCAAATAACAGAGCAACAACAGATAGTGCAGCTAGCAATTCTTCCTTTCAAGTGGGCAGCATTGTCTAGTGGGCGAAGCAAGGAACTCAAGTTTCAACTGCTTCTCCCATTGGCTTGCTATGTGCCCTTGAGTACATCACGTAACGTCAATATGGCCTTTCAACAGTGAGGATTTTCAGACTCTCTCCATCAGTGCAGATCAGCTGGATTCACTCAGTAGGGTTGAAGAGCTTGTGTGGACCAGACGCGGGTATTTCTACCACAGTGTGATTCAGATACCCTAGTAGGGTTTGACAACACAGTAAAAAATGCCTTCAGTGGAGCTGATGTGGCAGGAACTGAGGAAAGGGGATAGATCAAGGTGTCCAAAAATTATTGACGCGGACAATGCCGCAGATTCTCCATGCTGTAAAACAAGGAGGTAATGAAACCTTTCTTGTCGGCCCTACACAGGTGTTGTAGCTCACACTTCTGCACTTTGCAGCCCTCCCATGCTAAGTAGCATATTCAATAACTCCTTTCACACTCAGCCGGGTGAAAACGTACCCACACTTTGAGGAGCTGCCTCAAGGCACAACCCGGCATTGTGTGTGTGGATATGTACCATGCTGTTTCCCTCTTTTTAGTACTGTTGAAGTGCGTCGTCTGTCAACACTGCATGCTAGTGGGGAGGTGCCAGAACAACAGGAGTGCTCAGCCTCAGACTGGCAGGACAAATCTGAGCACTTGTAATACAGCTGCTCCTGGGATCTCTTTCAGAATTAGAGCCCCTCCGCTTGTCCTGGTTTCCTCTGCTTCTTAGCTAGACAAGGAAAATGATCCATTTATCTTCCCCAACCCAGCAGAGCTGGGCATTTACCAGCCTTCTGTTCCCTGGGTATCCAGCCTCTGCTTCCTTACCTGGGTCAGAACCCCAAGGCTGCCCCACTCCCCCCAGCCTCAAAGCCCTCCAGCACCCAGGAGGAACTGCCAATCCCAGCTCATCCTCATTCAGCTGGAAGAAACTTGTCAGTTTTATACACACGCAAGAGGATAGCAATCAATCCTGATTCCTGCCCCAGTTGACAGCAGTGCATCTTGCCCTTGATCTCCCAGGGAGAAGGATTGGGCCCCTAGGGCAGAGTCTGTGACATATTCCAGCTCATTACATTTCCCCGTTCTCAGGAGATGGTCCTGAGATGAGACAATCAAACACAGGGCTAGGTAGCTGTACTAACTCGTGATTGTACCATGCAGTGTAGGTCCTTGATCTGCAGGTCACAAAGGCACAGGGCCACTTGCAAACAGATCTGGAAAAAAAATTGGGTTTATTCCATTACGCCTAAAGCATCTGACGAAGTGGGATTTCTCCCACGGAAGCTCATGCGATGAATAAATTTTGTTAGTCTTGAAAAGTCGTTTGGCTGAACTACAAGCGACAGAGTTTACTTAGGCAGGGAACTCTTATTTTGAAATGCTTGCATAGCTAGGCGGACAAGGGAGTACATCAGATGTCAGTATCTGGCAGCACATAAAAGTCCTTGGTCTTATAATAGAGTGCTATTATGATTGCAGTCTGTGTCAGGGAATGACTACCCCGTCCCCAAAACAGCCATCAAAGCACAGGTGACAACTTCTGGAGGTAAGTCTTTCTCCCCCATCACCTTTATTTCAAATCTGTTATTCGCAGCAATGTCTGATCTACACTTTAAAGCCTCACGCAGTCAGAAGCCAACTGTTTGTACTGTTTTTGTGTTCACCTGGAAAACATTTGGGAATTTGTTGCAAGGAAAATGTACTTGATCTGAAAAGTGAAGTGTGGTCATATTCCAAGACAAAGTTTAGGATACATCTGCTAAGGTCTGTCTTTACCTTATCATCTATATACGGTACTGAGTGAATTCTCTAGAAGTTTGGGGGTCAGGTTGTAAATGGATAGTAGATAAAATGGTTCTGTAAAGACTCCAGTAATAATTGTTTTATTCTTGGTTTTAAACTCATCTTGTTGAACTGATGAACAAGAAAATAGTTTGGATGTGATCCAGAAATTAGACTAATTAGATTCACAATCCAAGAATGCGGTACAGGGAAGTTAAAGACATTTTACTAGAAAATTCCTGTTTGCTTATGGTTAATTTACAACTACTCTGATAAACAGCCCTAGAAAAGAGAGGCTTTAACTTTTGTTTAAAATAGGGGAGATGTCTTAATAATTTGATCTCCTCTCCAGGGGAATTTATGACCTCATGGAACCCTTCTTTGGGTTCTCCTGTGAAAAGAATCCAAGATACCAGGTGCCTAGGGAGAGAGAGAGTGTGCAACAGAACAGCTGATCTTGGTTGAACAAGAGTGCACTATTTTCCACCACACGAAACTTGTGTAGATTTATAGTTCTGTTTAATAATAACTTTCACAGGTCAGAGACTTCCTTGGTTCACATTTTTTAAACTTGCTGCTTCTTTATAACCGATAGGAGGTATCGTTTAGACGTCTGCAGATGTAATACAATCGAGATCCTTCTATGTAGCTTCAATTTGTTTGCTCTACTGTATCTTACAGCAGTGCTTTATCTAGCTTTATATTCTGGCTTAATCAGTATTGCCTGTGTGCTATCTGGCAAGACAAACATCCTTCACTACAGCCATGCTTTCAATTAGCACTCACTCATGGCAGCTTTAACATTAATGCTCACTAACAGACTTCAGCAGATTACTTCAACAGGGTGAACTGTTAGTATACACTTGAGGTGGAAACCCACACTTCCCTTCACTGGCTTTCACATTGACATACCTAATCTGAATTAGTCATAACTTCTGAGCTCAAGTTTTGCTTTTTGGTCTCCAATAAGGCATTACAGAAAGCACAGAAAACCTAATTTAGTGACATTAAAAGGAGGAACATAGATGTACAATGATAATTCTGAGAAGTTCAGATTTTTTTTTAAAAAGCAAAGAGTTATAAACTCTTAGAGTTGACAGGACTCTAGGTAGTTTGATACAGATTGTGTTTCATGGTTTCCTAGCATTGCAGTGAATTGATGAATTCCATAGCAAAAATACTGAATTCTGTGGTATACTGGAAAAATGCTAGATGCCTGGGTGCAGAATTATATAGAGTGTGATGAATATGTGCCAATGCACACCTCATAGAGCTATCATTTCAGGATGTCTGCAGATGCAGCATCAGGTCATGCTTGGTTCATATTTTTCAAGGGGATCATTGCAACCCTATTAGTTTGGGACAAAACTTATTGTGCAGTTCCAGAGCAGATGCCAATAGTGACCGACAAGCTGAGGTTGAGTGGGGGAGTAGAACTCCATATTCTAATCAGAAATGTATTACTCACATTGCTCTGGAATGTCTTAAAATTGAACCTGCAGATATGGTTTTCTGATCTTAATATGTAATAATCAATCCAAAGAGCATGGTGCTCATGCTTCTGATTGATTGCTCACTCAAATTGTAATGTACAATTTGTTATTTGTATTGTCTTCCTAAAGGGATAATCCACATCAAGACAGCCCCCTTCCAGCGAGGTAGGGGTTCCATTCTACCCAGGAACCTAGCCAAGAGAGTTTTTGTGGCCTATCATCTAATTTTTACCAGCCATCAACCAAAACCCACTGTCACCTACAAAAAGCCAGCACAATCACCCTATGAGTGTCAGTAACCACCCATCCATTTCCTCTGTGTACCAGCCAAGCATGTTTAACTACGAGCGTCCAAAACATTTTATCCAGTCTCAGAATATGTGTCAAGGGAAACTGCAGCCTCCGGGACCCAAGACATCTACACTTTCAAGCAGTCAAACCAAACAGTCATCAATTCTAATCCAGCCTCGTAACTCTAGTGGGCAGAAGTTTTCTTCGTCTTCATCGCTGAGCTCTCCAATCTTTCTCTCCTCACCTTCCTATAGCTCCCCTAAGGAATCTGCATTTCCCATCACACCTGCCTCTGCACAGTCTCCTGCTAGCTCGTCTTCTGGGCAAAGGCTTTCATCCATGCATAACCAGTTCCCTGCAGCATTCCTCTGCTCAGTGTTACCCTCACAGTCTGATTATAACCACCAAGCTCCTTCTACGGTGGAATCTAAGTAAGTATGTCCAAGCTTCTAACTTGCCCATGCTTTGAATTAGCTGTGCGCAGCTCTTGTGCCACTCCAAGTATTGACCAAGCCATGTCCAGGTATTGGATGAAATCCTGGCTCCAAGGAAGCCCATGGAAGAACTCCCATCTTCCATTAGGAGGCTTTCACTCGCCTGATCTCACTCGCTTTCCTCAGATAAGTCTGTGCCCATGGGGTCTGGGTGGGAGAGGTATCTGCAAATTGGAAACTAAACTGCAAATTCTTTGCATACCTCTCAACTGTGCATTTGCTGGTTAGCATGAGAGAAAGTCTACACTCAAAATGCTGTGCCATAATAGTTCGCTAATGAAGACACTCTAAGCCGACAGGAGAGAGCCTTCCCATCGGTGTAGTTAATTCACCTCCACAAGAGGCGGTAGCACTGTCTACCACTGACATAGCATTGTCTACACAGGGGTTTAAGTTGATGTAACCATCGCTTTCAGGGGGTGTGAAAAATTCACAACCCAGAGTGATGTCATTGTACAGATATTTGTACTTTGTAGAGGAGACCTGAGCTGAGCAGTCTACTTTATTACAGTGGAAACGCATTACATAAGGGCTGCCAGAGCTGGGGTTGGATGCCTATCTTAAACGGCACACAAATGTTCTCTGATTTCCTTCCATTTCCAAAAACATGAATTCTGTGTGAAAAGAGAGTTCTTTGTGAGAGCGCTCCCCATTCAGTAGCCGTAATGTTTCATAGTGAACCACTAAGGTATTCCCTGACTCCATTTCACAACGTGTCTCCCGAGACTGAGAAACTGACCCACGAGAGTCCTTTCAGGATCCCATTTCAGTGATTCTTGAGTGCTCCTGAAAGTTCTGTCCCTTGTAATCTAGGACCAACTTCCCCCTGGGGTGCATCACACAGGCTGCACTCAGGGTGCCATTCAGCTCCATTTTGAGGTCTATGGAAAGACTTTCAACAGGAACTGGATCCAGCCCTTGCTCTATGCCTTGTGCTTCGGCTGTTGTCCATGAGAGCTCTTATGAAGAGCAAGAGGAAAAGTGGCATTGAGGATAATGGCGGGGAGTGAGTGTGTTTTGTGTGTCATTTTGGGCATAAATCTGGATTAAAGGCTCAATTTCATGAGAACTAGAAGGCTACCAGCTTCCCTGAACCACAACTCTGGTGTGATTGATAAAGGGAAGGTAATATTAATTAGGTTCATTGTAATTCTAATTAGCCCTGTAGTTCTCCTGAGCAGAAGTAGAGTGTGTAGTAAATAGATACATTCCTGGGACTACCATCCTCATACAGCAGAATGTTTTGCAGCCCCATTATCTAAATACGTTACAAATAGTCCATAAATGTAATACCGCAGGAGACAGGAGCGTTGTTATGCCATAATTTTACAGATGGGCAAACTGAGGAATACTGAGGCCCAGTAACTAGCCAAGGTCACAGAGTTATTTCAAAATAGTCAAGCAGCAGGAAGAGCTACTAGGATTTCTGACTCCACTTCCCCGGCTCTGGCCACTAGGAAGTGCTCACTGGAGGAAGAGGGGCATTTGGAATAGGGGGTCCTGTAAATAAGTTGTTGTGACTCTTGTTCTTTATGGAACAAACATAAGATGATGGAAATTTACAGACATCGTGGGGTCCATTACGCACGTTACAATGACAAGGCCCTGCTCCATATCTGCATTGCTGCTCTGGTTGGGTTCTGTCTGCTTCTGACACTTAGAACATTGTTAGCACAGAGAGCTCACAGAAATCTTCCAAGGGATGCTACATGACACCAGCCTTTTAGCAAGAAATGACCAGAAAATGACATTGCCTGTGTAACTTATCACAACTTTTTGCTACTAATCTGATCCTTGAGTCCTCACTCATGAGGCATCCTTGCCCAAAGGAGGATATTTCCCCAAGGCTGCTATACTCCGTCTCAGTGACGTTTGCAGGATACGTCCCCAAAAGGCAGGCCTCGACAAATCTATGTTTCTGGTCGCCATGGTGACCAGTTTTAGTAGCCTGTCACCTAGCTCCACTGCAGAAATGTAATGGAGGGGCACCCTCTGGCGACCAAAAGTAAAATTGCCATCGCCCAACTATGAGCCAGTTTTGTCCACCCCGCCAAAAGCTACAGACTGTCTGGATAGGCAGCCTTTTACCTATGTGATTACCTATTGCATCATGGGTAGTGAGAACTCGGAGAAAGGCACAGTCACATCAGTGTACGTGCTTGTTCATCTGCTTTCACCTGAAGGATAATTAGATGCATATTTTTGTTTCCAAAAAGCATTAGTCCAGCTGGGGATTAGCATACACCAAGTGTTCTGGTAAAATGCACCAGGGCCACATCCACCTTATAGCTAGGTGGAATGTAACAGTGTTGTTCTGCACTCACACACAAAATTTAGGACCAAGAGATGTTCTCAGTTATGGCTCTTACACAATCCAGATTATGGCTATGTATCATACTGTGTCCTGTGAAAAGATGGCCTGAGTTCTTACTAGGGGCTGGGAGAGGAAGGTGGGATGAATGCAAGGAAGATAACTTCCTTGTGTGACTTCCCCCACCTTTGGGTGGATAAAGTTAGGTTTTTCATCTTTCCAGTTGGGGGGTGATATTTGGGCTTCTTTCAGACCCTCCTGCAAAATCTGTGGGATGGGAACAGAAGGGAAATATATGACACAAATCTCTGTCTCTCACATGCTTCCTTCCGCTGGAGGTAGGGGGTCTGGACAAGTAAACCTGCATGGCCCCAAAATCTCTGATCTCTGCAGCTGGTAATCCTGCTCTTATCACCACTGCCATACACTTGTATCTGGGGAGCCCCATGGGAAGCAGAGGAGTGGTTGCCTTCCACTCCCTCCATCCCGCACGCCCCCCAAAAGCCCTTTTATCCCCTCTTTCTATTTCTGAGCCATAAAACCTCAGCCCCTTGGGCACTAGCCGGCAATATGGAAAGGAAAGGTCTTTGCTACGCCAGTTATACAGAGGATTGCCGTGAAACCTCTAGCTCCAGTGATTGGTTTATAAGGCGTGTTAGAAGAATAACACAAGAGCCCACACAGTATTTGATACTCTGCACCCTGTTCTCTTTGCTCCATGGATGCTGCCTTCTGTGCGTGTTTCCTGCTGGCTGAATGCATGCACCGCTATTAATTTTCACATCACCTGTACTGCTCTACTCCTTAGTTCTTCCTGGCAGAGCCAATGGCGAACTCTTGCCAAGCCGTGCTGGGCTATGGTGATGAAAGAAGAGAGGTGTTGAGTGGGTAGGCATTCAGTGTTCAGAGAGGCAAGAAGACACTGGCATGCTTTCCCCCTCTACAGACATGCAAAGATCAAGGGGATGGCAGGGATGTCATCTAGCCACAGTCCCACTGAGGGACCTTCCACAAAGGTCAGGTGATAAGGATGATCTGTGTGCACCTTCCGCTTGTGCTCCTCATGTTGTGGAAAGCTACCAGGTGACTCGGCCCAGTGCAGGTCCATTTCCTTGAACTCTGTCTCTTGACACTTGGCATTTATAGTGGTTTAATTGTCACAAGCATTTGACAGACTGACTCGTAGCCAACGTTACGGTAATAGAGGCAGATATTCAAATATATATAGCCTCTAAGGATATTTTGTGCAGTTCTTAGGCTAGCTCAAAGGAGTGACTGTCTTTCTGTCTCTTGCATAAAGTAGTTACGCAGAGCCAATGTATACCATACAAGCTAGCACCAAACCAACACACAAGACTTCTGATCGGGAGATACAAGGAACAAAAGAAGCTCTCCTTCAAGACTTGGAAAGGAAACTGCGAGGCAAAGACAACCTTCTTCATAACGGCAACCAGGTAAGAGGTTGCAAAGAGGTGAACGTCACGTAGGATAAAGAAAGAATGGCACCTGAATGGTGTTTATGTCACGCGAGGCTGGCATCTGTACAGCAGGGAAAGGTTTTCGAAGGACGGCTTCAATTAATGTGTTGATTTGTGGCGTTGCGAGCCCTACAGGGCAAACTGTTGGTAGCGGTGTGGCCAACACTTCTTCAGCCGTAACGGCAGTGTCTGCAGTCTGCCAGAAGCGCCAGGGGAATGTTAGCTTCAGAATTTTGCGTGGGCATCTTTATCCCGCTTTCCAGCTCTAGCTGACCATTCTGGTTAGTAACATTTAATTAGTAATATTGATAAGTAAAAGTGATCAGTTGCCAGCTGATCAGTGATTGGGGAACTCCACCTTGAAAAACCCTTTTTGGAGGAAATTTCCAGAGGGGTAGCCGTGTTAGTCTGTGTACAGCAAAAACAACGAGAGTCCTGTGGCACCTTGGAGACTAACGGATTTTTTTCAGCATAAGCTTTCGTGGGCTATAACCCTCTTGCATCTGACAAACTGGGTTATAGCCCACGAAAGCTTATGCCGAAAAAAATCTGTTAGTCTATAAGGTACCACAGGTCTCTCATCCTTTTTGGAGGGCATCTAACAAAGTCCACAGTGCTTTGTATTACCTTACTAAAATGAAACTGAATTGTCTCAAGAAAATTTGTTTTCTGGTTGAAATTAATGTCCAGGCACCTATTTGAAAGGGAAACTATTTTCTGTAAAAAGTTTCCTCACTCCAGGAACATATTTGTCTAAATTCAGGAGGCTTAAAATGCAATTCTCCTGGGCCATGAAATCCAAATGGTAGCTAACCACTCTACTCAAGTGCAGAGTTCACCAAAGATGAAGCCGGCAAACTGGGAGTGAGTGAGTGCTAGCGTACCGTGGAAGCATTCCTGGTGGTCTGAGGTTTGAGAAAAGCTTAGCAGGAAAAGGTTTTATGTAGCTACCATTGAAACCAATAGATATTTTACATTTAATTTCCGAGGGAGCAAGAGCAAGCCATATATCTCACAAATCTATTTGGAGAGAGAACCTAATCTTAGGCCCAGGTTGACTTAAGAGGGTGGGTCCCTTATCGCAAGTGCCTCTAGCAGCATTTCATCTGAGTATGAACTCTGCATGGCTTGACACCTGCAGACTCTTACTAATTATTGTTTGTATTACCATTACTGCCTCACAGACAATCACGGCTCCTAACTGCTATTTTAACATGGCTTCCCAGTTAGGAAAAAAGAAAATTCAATTATCAAAGTTCAGACCAAATTTTGCTTTTACTTAACGCTGGTGCAAACTGAGTGTAACTGCATCAGCATTGATCTGAAAGCCTTACACATTTAATATTTACTCTCTTTCAAGAGAGAACATACAGCACTTCACAGGGCAGGTGTGTGTTTGTGGGTTGTGTGTGTGTGTGTGCGCACGCATGCATGCAGGTTTTTGCACCTACCACACAGCTAGTATCTGAAAAAGAACCACAGCTAGTGGACTTGGAAAGGCTGATGTAAGGGGACTCTTGAAGTTCATGCTGTTCTCCCAGTTCATGTGATGTTAGTTATTAATCACCCGTGACCATTCTCCTTGTGAAGGTTCTCTGCAAGAACAGGAGGCATGGGAAGTCAGAGATGGCATTTCCAAGAATTGATGAAAAGACTGTTTAGACGTATACATGTTGTTTGGGTGCTATATACAAATTGAAAGTGAACTCAGCAGACTCCAAGACATCAGCCCCCTCGGAGCAACCAGTCATGCATCAGCCACACATTCATTTCAACAGCAGTTTTTGGCATATAAATGTGCTCTAACCTGACTGTTTGTAACCTGAAAGCATTACTAAAACTCAAGTGACAGTAAATCACCTTTTAACCAGAATTCCTCTCCCTCCCGCTTGCAGCGGCTAACCTATGAAGAAAGAATGGCTCGCAGGCTGCTTGGACCAGAAAATGCTGCCTCTGTGCTTGTAGCTCAAAATGAAGAAAATGTGCAGATCTCACAGGTAAATGAAAATGTCTGTTTAAATTTTCAGTCACTTGTATTGGAATGCGGGAGCGGACTGGGTCTCTTTGTGGAGAAGAAAGAAAAATACCCCACTGACGAAAACAGATCATTGTGTAGCATCCTCCACCTGAGGATTTAAAAGTACTATATGCATGTTAACTAAGGCTCACTCCTCAGAAGCATTTTGTGCTTATCTCCCAATAGGAGTTAGATGCCTATAGACCTTTGAGAATCTGGGTCTTACCCCTCGCAACATCACTGGTCAGGTAGAGACAGATGAGTTCCTCTCTTGAGATGGAATACCTAACAGCTGTTTTGGCAGCAACACTGTGTGATTAGGACAGGAGTGATGAGTAATACAATAGCACTTGTAAATGGCAGGGGAATTCAGGTAGGTGGAATGTAACCGCCTGAGTTAGAACTTGGCTAGAACACTGGGATTAAATAGTGTTATGAATAGTGCCATGACTGCAAGAGGTCAGCATCTAAGGTTGTTTTGAACCATTCTGTCCAAAAGATGAATAATTAATGCTAGCTACTAAGATGACATTGGGAGCAAGGTTAATACAAGGAGGAAGAAAACTTAGTACCTGTGAAATAAAACAGAAGAGGAAGGTAGAGAAATATATGAAATACTGCCTACTATAGAAGTTGATTCTGTATTGGTCGTTGCAGATAACTGGGGATGCATAGCTAGAATGCTAGAAAACTATATTTGTGTGGATTTGTATGCCCCCCTCCCAACAACAAACAAAAAACCCAATAACCACTGACTACTATATCATACTGAACAGGTCACTAATATCCTGCCTTTAGTATCTCTCTGGTCCAGATAACCAGAAATGGCTATGGTGTGGTACCAGGGCTCTGTACAACTGGGAGAAACCATCCCAGTTTCCAAAGGTTACCTTCTGTTGTATGTCACTATGCAATATATCGGCTGAAATATTAGTCGAATTCCAAAGGGGGAGCCATGTTAGTCTCTTATAGAAAAACAACAGAGTCCTGTGGCACTTTTAAAGACTAACAGATTTATTTATCGCATAAGCTCATGCGATAAATAAATCTGTTAGTCTTTAAAAGTGCCACAGGACTCTGTTGTTTTGGCTGAAATATTAGTTACACTAGAGAAAACTGAAGGAGTTCCATTAGCCAAACTCCTGTAGGCTTCAATGCAGAGTAAAAAACAAACTCAGATGCTTGGGAAGAAATCATGAGTCGCTTGTAATAAAGCTAATTCTCCCACTCATCAGTTGTAGAGAAGAGAGCACCAAAGAAACATGTTCCAGTGTGTTTCCCGTGAAAGTAATCGATTGCCATTAATCCACCTTGACGAGTTCTACAGCCATCTGAAGCATGCTCTACAAAGAGCAGAAAGTGTAGTTTGAGTCATGAAAGCGAATCTGGTGATCTCGCATGGGTTGCTTCAAATTGTTCTCTAAATGCTCCCATCAGTGACTCATCCAACCGCCCATGATTAGTTTTGCTACGCCAGCCAGTCTGTATAACGGACTATTAACATTTTAGAAATTGTGGGCAAACTTGTGCTTTACAGATGAATCTTAAACGAGCAGAGTCATATGAAGGATATTTGCATTTGTAACCAGAGGGCATGGACTATGGATTTAGGGTTCAGATCTCTCTCTAAAAGGTACTTACCACTGTAGACACTTAAGTGGTCCACTAAATTTAATGAGACTGGTCATATGCTTGAAGTTAAGCATACCTGGGCTCAGAAAGTGGGCATTGTGCAAGATCAGTGTCTTAGTGCTTGGATCCTACTGTGATGGGCATTCGACTACCTAGGAGAGCTTTCTATAGCATCATTCCTATATTTAACTGGCTCCCCTGCTAAAATGGTAGAAATACGCTGACTCGGTGGTATTAACCACCACTGTATCTGTTCCTCAGAATCCTAAAATAAAGAAGTCCTAGCAGGAGCCAATTGGGGGTACTTGTACATTTCTAATAACTAGACTAGGGACTTATCAGAAAGCTTAGCTGGTGCTGTGATCTAGCAAGGAAAGTATTTTCCAGCCGAACACATGTTCATAGCTATTGGAGACATTTGTGAGCGGGCATAACAGAATGCTCTTGCTAGTACCGTATCAAAGTGACTTCACGTCTATTCCTGCTTTACTGAAGGACACTCTGTACCTAGCTCCCATTTCAAATATTCCAGTGGGAATAGTCCGGCTAACAGAGGCTATAGGATAGCCAGAAGACTTGCAGCCCAAGGAAATGACTGCACTATCCAATGTGACAGAAAGCTGTTCCAAACTATTAGTAACCTTTGTTCCTAGCTAAGGCAGAACTCTGGGATGATAATGATATGAGTAAGCATATTGACTGATGTCAGTCTCTTTATATTTTACAATAAAGACTCTGGAAGTGCTTGTAATAATTGGTGTTTGAAAGGCCAAGTGCTCTTTATTCAACAAGTGCTTTCAGTTCACTCTCTTGGTAAACTCTGCATTGTTAATTTATTTTGATTTTGCTTTTTCAAGCAGCAAAATTCAGAAAACACAAGGCTACATGTTCCTACAACACCAAACAGGTAATGTTTGAATCAGTACCCAGCTACTTTTTTAAGACATCCCCCCTCAATGTTTCAAATGAGCTTCAAGTTCTGATTTAGAGAGAGAGAGAGAGAGCGCAAGTGAGCATGAGATTAAATCAGCTACATTCACTTCCCTTCATAGGCATCAACATAAGTTTATCATACAAACTGTCTCCTTGATTAACTGAACTTCACTATTACCTGCAATTATTGGAGTAACTTCAAAGATAGGAGGAGGTTGGTAACTCACATGTATAGGCTAAAGCACATCATACCTTCCTCTGTGTAGTGATGTAAGGAATAATGATAAGGTATTGGATATGATGCAGGAATCTTTGAGCCATGCCTCAAATGCTTTGGGACCCAAGGCCATAGATAGCTGCTCTTGTATGTGCAGCATGTGTGCTGGCTTTTCTAGTTAACACAATGGAAAATAGCCAGATAGCTGGTTGGTGACCATAATTCACTAAATAGAAAATGAGGTTAAAAAACACCTTACTGTTCTGTCATTGGAGGCATAACTCCATTCTTGGGTCCATTAATCCAGCCAGAGTCCCTTTTTAAAGTTTGTACCCAAAGGGAACACGTCTGTGATCATGTGATGCATAGTCTAAGTAACTAACTGTGTACTTTATAGGAGCAGATCATCTTCAAGAGGGGAGGGGGATGAGCATGACTCAATCCAGGAGAAGTTTTTTCAACCACGTTTTTTGCAAGTGCCCGAGAACAAAATGACTATTGAAGAGGGGCGATTCTGCAGGATTGACTTCAAAGTAAGACAGATGCTCTTACAGTCTTTCAGTACAATGAACACTCTAATTTTCCTGTCGCTGTATGCAATAGATAGAGGTGACACTGCAGCTCAGAGACATCTGTCCTAATGAGCTAAGTGCTATCTGTCTCAACTAGAGTGCTACCTGCAAATACACACTCTGTTCCAAACAGCTTTACAACCTGGCATTGGTAATGCCTATTCATGAGAGTAGTTGAGCAAACTTCACATTCACCCTGGAAAGCCTGAAATTTGACTGCTTGTAGCCAGTTCTTCCTGCTCCCTTTAGGAGATAGTAGGGAAAAATGCTGAGTATGCTCTGTAAATATGAACCGCCATCCTGCAAGAGGACTTTTTAAACTCTGTCATCACAAACTAGGGCCCTAATTCAGAAAGGCACATGAACAGATGCTTACATGCTTTGCTGACTAGGGCCCTATTTGACTTCAGTGGGATGTAACCAGGTACTTAAATGTAATGCAAGTACACATGGACTGCTGAATTGGGGACTAGGTGCCTGACATACAAGAGCACTTGGAACGTCGTCTTTGAAGCTACGTCGCCTTGCTTGAGCACAGAGCTCACAGAAATGATGTTTTGAAAAATTAAATGTATTAATAGTTGAAATATTTAAGTGAAACGTGCATAACAGTTGTTCTTCCAGCAAGCGTGTTTCTGTGACCTAATTTATGGTAAGAAAAGTTAGCTCTTGTGTTTCAGGCAAATTTTCATGCAAATGCTTTGTGGTCATCCTAACATTTTTTTTCTTCATGATTTTGTAAAACTGGAAGAAGCATTAAGCCAAGCAGAGGAATCCGAAGTAACTTTCTCCTGAGTTTGACATGACCTCTGGACACCCCCCTCCCCCCGCCTCCCCCCATATGAAAGGCTGTTCTTAAGCTCTTTAACTATCTTGGAGATTAGTTTGAATGTTGGTGAACAGATGGCGCTAAGCACATTCCATCTCTATGGCACTGTGCTTAATGATAATAAAACCAGTTCAAATCTGGCCTCATTGTTGACCCCCTCAGAAACTTCTGAGATAAAAATCAGTCGGCTTTCCCCTGGGAATGCACAGCCACAACAAACCCCACTGATTAAAATGGGACTTCATGGGTCATGAGAAACAACACAGGTTTATGAGAGCAGATGCCATTGTCTCAGTCATAACTGAAGTTCATGTCTCCAGACAAATCCATAGGCTTCACATAGAAAGACTTTAAAATTCAAAATAGAATTCAAGAGTAGAATTCTGGCTTGGTCCTCTAAGCTAAAGAAACTTTCTGTAGTATGGAAGGGCACAGATGTTTTTAGATGTAAACATGAATCATTACAGTACTACAGTGGCTTAAGAGTGTTTGTTCATGGCTGTGAGTTTTGTTTTTTTTCCTGCCTCATAGGTCAGCGGGTTACCAGCTCCCGATCTGGTATGGTATTTAAATGGAAGGTTGGTCCACCCAGATGACTTTCATAAAATGATAGTGTCTGAAAAGGGCTTCCACTCACTTATTTTTGAAGTAGTCCGAGCCTCTGATGCAGGAACATATGAATGTGTAGCCTCCAATCGTGCTGGGAAATCCTCCTTTACAGTACAGCTGGATGTAACCGGTAAGATAGACAAAGAACTATGCACAAAAATCTACTACTGCCTTTCCCCATGTGTCTAAAAGACATTTTACAATTTTATCAGAATGTCCACTTTTAGCCTTGAACTCTTCTACTGCATGCTGTCCAGGTTTAAGAACTCCAGTGAAAAACTCTTGTGCTAACTATGGGGTGGAGGAGAGGGGGGAGATAAACTTAGGATGGGAGTTTTCCAAAGTTCTGTGTTGGCCTAGCTCTATTCCCTCTGGAATCAATGTTAAAATTCTCATTGACTTCAATGGGAACAGAATTAGGCTGGTACTGAGAACTCTTAAAATTCCATTCTGGCTGTTTAGTCCGTTTCACAAATGGAAACTGAAAAATCAATGCGTTTTTTACAAAATACAGAGAGCTACGAACATCATCCATAGCAAATGCTTTCATTTTCCAAAGTTATTTATAAAGTAATAGCGTATGAACGTGTTGAAGGAAGAGATTCGTTTTTCAGAAGATATCTTTACCTCTCCTAAGACAAATGTGCATTCCAGGCAAGCCAAGTGGTGAAATTCTAACCCTGCTGACGCCTGTAGCAAAATGCTCGCTGATTACAATGGGGCTAGATGTCACCCAAAGACACTTTAGGCTCACTTAAGCCCCAACCACGAAAAGATATTATTCATGAGTAATCTTCACTCATGCAAAAAGTCTCCTTGAGCACTGATTTCAACGGCTTTATTTACAAGAGCATGGATTATGACTTTCTTGTTTTGTGTGGGGGTGAGTGCTTTTAAAGCAATTTTGTCTCCTATTCCCCCTATGTTTTGTCTTCCGGCCACACCTTAATATTTTTCCATTCAATGTATGCTCAGCAAAAATTGAACACTGGTTCCATTGGATGACCCTCTTCCTACTTCCTTGCACGTAGGTAGAAAAAGAAGGTTGACATTCACCTAACTTACTACATTCTCCTTTCCGTACAGAATTTTTCCGATTCAGCACCATGTGATCCATTCTTCAGACATACAGCCCACTAGCCTCATCTAACATCACACACCTGCTGGATGAATATATAGCCACAGTTTCATTTAAAAAAACCAAACCAAAACAAAAAATCAACTTTCTTGCAAAACTTAAGAATTTACAAATTCTTTCCCAGTGTAGATGTTGCCTGCATGTTCGACCTGTCCTACAGCATGCACAGGTCTTCATTTGCTTTCAGGGTCGTATTCACAGCTGGTAAAAGATGGTGCAAATTTCTTGCTTGTTTGTCTTTGTGGAGTCAAATCAACTGTGCATTTTGTTCTTAATCTGGACTACCTGGGGCCTGCTGCATGAGTGCTTATGTTAAGGGGAAGGAGCCTTTGAGGTGAAGATAGCTATCCAGATCTGGATAGCTAACTCAGAAACATACTTTCAGAAGTATATTATCAAAGCTGTGTGTAAAGGGCATGTGAATAGATACTGAGTGTTTTCAAAAGCCCCTAAATAACATCCTCCTTGAAGGGCTCAGCTTCAGCAAATGAAGGCCTCTTTCTACGTGAAGGAGAGCATCCACACAGTGGTTTAATACCCATTAGGCACACAGACTTCAAAGCTTTAGTTAATTCATCTTAACTTTCCTGAACATCCTCATGTAGACACACACTAAGAATTCTTAAAATGCAGCTTGTCAAGTTCTATGTCTAAGACGGACTGTGACTGAAAAAGATGCATGTAATACCATCCTTACGCCCCTGGAATCCCAAGGAAGGCTTTCAAGGGGACTCCATATATGAGAATGTGTCCTCATAGATGGATTCTTTTACAGGCTTAAAGAAATAAAAAAAATCAGATGCTAACTTCTGCAACTGTCTTTCTTCTCCTTTGTAACTTAGCAAAAGAACATCAAAAAGCTCCAACTTTTATCTTCAAGCCACAAAGCAAAAAAGTTTATGAAGGGGATTCAGCCAGACTGGAATGCCAGATTTCTGCCATCCCCACACCACGGATTTACTGGAAAAGAAATAATGAAATGCTACAGTATAATGCAGACCGAATAAGGTATGTGATTTGTAAATTGGCTGATGATGTATCAGAAAAAATAATCAGTATATGAAACAGACGTGATCCAGTCGCTAAACATGCAGCATATGCTAGTAAATCAGTAGTGAATGGGTTTGTCTGGGAGTCACTTTTACTGCTATGAAGATATTTTGCTTAAGTGCCAGGAAAGAAAGCTCCTTCTGACATTATAGACCACCCCCGCCCTCAAAATGCACAACTTGCTTACTACCAAGTGTGGATTTTAGACCCAAATATTTTAATGTGTTTGAGTGCTGTCTTCTGTGTTTATAAAGCACCCACAAAAAAGCCTGGATCCTGACTTGGGGCCTTTAGTTGCTACTATAACACAAATTATTAACTCATCAAAAAAGAGCAATAACACTAGCTGTGAGCATAGTCCAGTGCATCACTTTTGCAACATTTTTGATCTCGAGTCTACAAAAATTGCTTATTGCTCTTTAGACTCTTCTGCCGTGAAAGTCATCTCTTAAATCAATTTATTACTTTGCCTCACGTGCACATAAACAACAACAACAAAATCCCCTTTAATTTTTCAGTTTGTTCTATGATAACCCTGGAAGGATTTGCCTCCTGATCCATGATGTAAACAAGAAGGATGCCGGTTGGTACACAGTATCCGCAGTCAATGAGGCAGGAGTGGCCACGTGCCACTGCAGACTGGATGTTGCAAGTAAGTCCATACACCTCAAACTAGAGCTAATATAATGAGTAGGAACCTGATGAGACACTCCCCCCCACATACAACAGATCTGAGCATGGATCTAATCAAGCTTAAATGCTAGACTGACATGTTCCCAAAGACACAAAATGCCTCATAAATAAACTACTAAAAGAAGCGTCACCATTAACATAGCAAAAATACAGTGGAGATGGGTGCTTTACAATTGTAAATATTCTCTCACCTCCACGTTCTATGGACTTGTGTTTTTAACCATCCCAATTGCCTTAGTATCAAAGGGGGATGGTTATGATCCCTTCCAACTTCCCATCAGTCTTCAGTGTCTGAGACGTGGAGCTTGCAAGTGGGCGAGCGCTCCCTAAAGGGCATTCAATTGCGGAAAGCAGTGGTTCTCAACCAGCTCACAATTGATCTGCTTCTGCTTTCTTGGAACTCTAACAATCCTCGGCTCTTGGTCTGTTTCAGCTCACACATACAAGCCAATTCCAACCCCCAAGCAGTTGAAGGTTCGACCAACTTTTAGCAAATACCTGGCATTCAACAGTAAAGGACTGAATGTGAAAGAAGCTTTCTCACCAGAAGGAGAGTTTGAACGGCTGGCTGCTCAGTCTGGACTGTACGAAAGTGATGAACTTTAACATGAAATGAAGAGGAAAATGCACTTACATAACAGACCCGTATCTATAACTCCACATATATGCAGTTAAGTGGCGGTTGCTCTAACTAGCAAACATACCTACATATTTTTCTTTATAATTTGACTCTTGCACATATTTCCTGCTGATTTACCAGGTAGAAAAACACTACTTGTATGGATTGGTGAATGTAGCAGATAATGTTCATATGTTATATTTTAACTGGAAAGCCTAAGAAATTAGGCGGTTGGTGTTGACGAAAGCACAGGTTTAACTATTTCTGTGCTTGGTTACAAGGAAAAGTCTGTTTATTTATAATGCTTTCTTAATATCCCTACTCTCAGTAATTCTCCTTTGTGCTGCCTGAATATTAAAACCAAATATATTTGAATGTTTTTATGTGGGATTATGTCAAACAGAAATAAAGTACTAAATATACAATATATGGTGTGACTATTCAGCTTTATTATGACCAGGAATTTTAGATGTTCAGTGTCAGACAGCTGGTAGGTTTGTAAGGAGGGAATTTTTATCAAAACACTATAGCATCTCCTGGCAATACATCTACAACACCATAGCATCTCTTGGCAATCTCTTGATTAATACATTTGTGAACATCTGTTCAAACAAATAGCCTTCAGTATTCACAGCCTTTCACATCCATTTTCCTTGAACATTCACAGTAGTGACCAGATCACAAGAATGTTTGTGGAAAAAGACAGTCTCATAGAATTACTGCACCTATTAACCAGAAGGTTAGAATTTTAATGAAGTTTTGTGGGGCCATCTTGAAACCTGTTTTTCTCTCTACCTGAGAGAAGGTTCAAGAGTTTCAATCATCCAGTAAAGAAGCAGAACGGTATCATGCGACTCGAATGAACACAATCACACTCCATGAACAGATAGAAAATAGCTGATTACATACAGTAGGCGACTTGACTTAGACAATTCCAGTAACCCACACAGGGCTGAAACACATTTCATACTGTTATCAACTTGTTCAACAAATAAACTGCATTTCATGCCTAGTTCACAAACTATTTGCACTTTGCCCCTTTTCAAAACTATCGACTTTTTAATAAGAGCAGTTTTGAGGAACATTTTTTCTTGCATCCACACAGTAGACCAGTGGTTCTCAACCTTTTTTCTGTTGCGACACATCTGAGAAATGATGTTCCCCCACGCAACAAACTACGGTCTGCCAGCAGCTGTGGTGCTCTGGCTGGGAGCACTTGGGAGGCTGCGGTTCTCTGGAGGATGCAGCACTCTGGGACCTGGGTGGGGGCAGAGTCAAACCAGTGCAGGTTGGCGCCCTGGTGGTCTGGCTCAATGGGGCAGGGTTTATTTTTGTGGGGCAGGTGGTGCCCCCCCGCAGCCCCTAAGTCCTTTTACTCATTTGGCTCTGCGTCTGCTGCCTGCGTTGCACAGCAGGAGTGAGCTGTTAAGGGCAGCAGAGAGCGGCAGGCAGCAGGAGCCTCAAGCTGGCTCCAAGCTGAGCTGCCAATTTTCCGCGACACACCTGCCGGCTCTTTGCCACACACTTCTGTGTCCCGACACAGAACCGCTGCACTAGACCTAAACTTTGTACTCTGCAATCTCCCTCAAAACAGACACACAATATCCACTGGCAGCAAAAGTATGAGGGGTCAAAACTATCCATGGCACAGAGTATACAGCACCAGGAAGCCTGTACAATGGGCTACATCCCAGTAGCTATAAAGACCACCACAGTTGCTGTGATAACAGCATCCCTGGACCTTTTCCTCCAACTCATTGAAAATGAGTTGTTAGAGCAATGGCTTACTGGAGCTGCTGTAGCCTGTTTTCATTACAGCAGACCAGGGGTTAAAGTAAGGGGGAATGCACCAGAACGCAGTTCCGGGGCCCCCAAATTTCAGGGGCCAGAGTTCCAGGGCCCCTAAAAATAGAAAAATCTGGCAGAACACATGTTCCGCCCTGCCCCGGCTGCTGGCAGATCCTACACCCCACCGTTGTTAATCACAATATTTATTGTGTGATGCAGTGTTTGCTAGTTTGTGACAATAATTGCTGTAGACATAAATGCCGTATAAAATTATAAATATTTTTATGGAGCGATAACTGATGCATGTGGTACTGAGAAGTGGTTGCAAACGCCTATGTAGGCTGGGGCCCACACATGCATGAAGGGGCCCCAGACGATACGGGAAGGGGGCCCTGAGATTAGGAGGGTTCTGGGGCCTGTCACATTATACTTTAACCATTGCAGCAGACCTTAGTTGGGGAACTGATCTAGTGTAGACTCAGACTTTAAGGTCAGAAGGGACCAGTACGATCATCTAGTCTGACGTCCTGCAAAATGCAGACCTCAAGACCTCACCCACCCACACCAGCAATAGGCCACCAACCTATGACTGAGTTATTTACCTCCTTAAATCATGATTTAAGGACTTTAAGATAATGTAGATGTGACTTGGATTGTTTGTGGGTTTTGCTTTTTGAAGGGAACTTGAATCTTTGTGATTATTATTTGTATTGCCGTAGTTCCTGTAAGTGAAGACTTACTAAGTCTGTTTAGCACGAGGGGGCTGCATATTTTCCAGTTGCATCTCAGTTTATTTCATCATTACAATTCAAATTCCAATACTTGAAGTGTCACTTCAATTTTACAATAGGGTAAACATAAGCAGAGTCTTGCCCCATACCATAACCACTGAAACGGAGCCACCGCTGGAGGGGCAAGTCATGAGCAGCCCAACAGGGGAATTGATGACTACGGATGCTAAGCCTGCAAGTACCCCAAGGAGCAAACATAGCCTCATTTCTCTTTCCTCGGTCGGGCCCACAGCCAGGACACGTAACTAGACCACGTCCAGCCTATCTACCTCAGCAGCACGGATAAAGAGTGGCCGTGGCTCTGACTTCCAAATGTGGCAGCACATATTCCAAACCTGGCTTTCCAACCCAGCATGGTACAGGGAGGGAAATTGTGACCGAAAACGGATGGCAGAGGGAGCTCTCTGAGGGCAGACGCCCCAACCGGTGCAACTCTGCACATGGGAGGGCCTGTCCCCCGCCCGGGGCTGAGCGACCTTGGCCCCACACCCCCACCTGGGGAGTCATAGGGGCGGCAGGGGACAGCCCCAGGGTCCATCTAGCCAGCAACGGCCAGTGGCAGAGCCCAGCGCCTCCCATGGAGCAGTGCAGGGCTTGGCTCCTTGGCTGGGGCCCCGGGCCCTGGGGCCCGCTTTGCCGCCGCCCGGTTGTTTTTACATGAAGAAGGCAGATTTGATTGCAGGGGTGGCCCCGCTGGGTTGTTTCGGCCCCACTGTCGGCCCGGCAACAGCCTCCTCCGGCCCGGCCCCGCCGGCAACGCCCCGCCCACCCCGGGCCCGTTCTACTGGGCTGAGCTGGCAGCTGGCTCCGGGCCGGGCCACCGCGGTAGTGATTCGGAGCCGAGGCCCCGCCATGGAGGGCCCGGGTGGGCCGGCCGGCCAGGGGGAGCCCCAAGCCGAGAGGCGGCCCTCGGGGACCCGGAGAGCGGGCGGGGCCGGTGTGTAAGGGGCGGGGCAGTGGGGCCTGGCCCCAACCATCCAGAGCCAGACCTGCCCGGGACCCCCACCCTGCCCCATGCCCCCAAACTGGCCTAGCCCCACCCAGCCAATCCCCCCAAACTGGCCCAGCCCCACCCAGCCAGCCCCCCCAAACTGGCCCAGCCCCCCAGCCACGCTCCCCAGCCCCTCAAATTAGCCCAACCTCCCCTCCACCCTCTCCAGGCCCCCAAACTGGCCCAAGCTTGCCCCCCAAACTTCCCAGGCACTCTGAGCTACCCCAGCCCTGCTTGTGCACCTGAAACTAGCCCAGTCTCCGCACACCCGTCATCTGCCCCTCCTCATCCCCCCCCACGCTAGTGCAGCCCAGCCCTGGCCTGTGCACCCCAAGCCGGGCAGCCCAACTCTCACCCACCAGCCCACCCCTGCCCCCTTGAGAACCCAGTGCGGGGTCTGGCCCTATACATTCACTCAGAGACTGCCTTTGGCTACTGGGGGCCCTTGGCAAAGGCCCATTTCGGGGCCCTCTATAGGTGCATAGGGGCCCCCTCATTAGCTCCGGCTCCCCACCACCCTGACCCCCCCTCCAGCACCAGCCCCCCACTGCTGCTCACCCCTCCATGCTCCACTGTTGTCAGCCCAATCATGGTCTACCTGCCATGCCCAATCTAGGAAGTGCAGCCTACCCACCTCCTGCTCAGCTCATGTGCCCGTCCGAGCCAACCCTACCCCTCCACAGCCCTTGGCTATTCCAGGCCTTGCCCGGTCTGGCCTAGACCACCCTGGCGCCATTGTTATTGGTTGTGTTTGTACGGCAATCAAATGTGGGAGGCACTCTCCAGCTAGGTCCCTCGCTAAATTTAGGATGACTTGTACAAAGAAGGGGGGCTGGGATGTAGCCAAAGCAGTGTACACCCCCTTCCCATTTCTGAAAGCCCTTCTTCACCCACCATCCCATCCTTTGAACAATCCAAAAAGCTCTCACACTGACTTTATGCCTTTGTATGAGCAAGAATCCAACTCACTTCTGCAATATCATGGCATTAATGTGTTATAAAACAAACTGAAAAATCCCCAGGCACCACACCCAGCCCCACAGGCAAGATAAAATCCCCCAGCCTGCATACTCCTCTGATTAGAAAACCATTTCTTTCAGGACATAAAAAAATTACAAAACATATTTGGGAAACCCCAGGATTAAAAGAGTTTTACTTTAGAACCCTGAGAGGCTTTTGGATTTTCCCTGCATAGTTGGAATCTGGTTTTGATTTTGTTATTTCTGAGAGTATAGATGCTCTTCCTCTGCTTTCCTACATTTCTTTTTCATTCTGCTTTTTATTTCACATGGTTAGGTGTTGTGAAACCTCGTCTCACCTACAGTAGAGAGCTAGAAATGAAAACTACCCTCCAGGAACTGCTAATCTATATCATTTTCCTTACAGATCTATGTATATGTAAGTCCATATGAACTAAGTTAATTGTAATGCATTATTTGCAAACTTTTTTTTGGCTTATATACTGTAAGAGGTGCAGCTCTTTCAATGTATTACATTGGGCTAGGAAGGCTAAGATTTAGACCACAATTCAATTTCCCATCCAGTTGACTTTCAACTAATGGCGTCAAGTTCCAAAGGGGTGGTCGGATTAGTCTTGTTCAGCAAAACAAACAAGAAGTCCTGTGGCACTTTCAAAGACTAACAAATGTATTCATCGCATGCAATGGATAAATTTGTTAGTCTTTAACCAGTGATGTGGTTTCATTTGTAAGTGCCCTGGCAAAGCCTTTCTTCCAGAATAACAGCACAAACAGCAGAATAACACAGCTACCCCTCTGGATATTGTCTTCCACAGTTATTAAAGATGGAAGATGGTTCCACACTGTAAAACTAACCTGATGCATCATCACACACTGGACCACAAGAGTAAACTGAAGTGAGATGAAAGACGCTAGGATATTGGAAAATACTATACAGCTCTCTGGTGCTTACAGTTATTTCCTTTCATTTAAATAAAGTCTAAAACAATGAGCTTAGGCACCTTGTAATGCACACAAGGGCCCTGATATAGTTATCGTGACACAGGTAAATAGGTAGCCCAGGTGGCTTATCTGCTTAAGGCATATTCACTGAAAATGAATAATTGGGGATTTTCATTTGGTTTTAACAGACCAAAAATACCCCCATTTTTAGATTTTTTTTCCAGGCTATTACGTTTGCATTTTGATATAAGTATCAGTATCAGCATAGCATTGTGCTAATGGCAGTTGTCTTCATGGTTACACCTTATTTTACAGTCAAGCCCTTTCTTTCCAGTGACATTTGGCATGGTGAGCTCAGACATGTATTACTTGAACAAAGTTATGTCGAATCTCTTTCTGGACACCTCTGTGTCTGAGACAGATAGAACTTCCTTCAAGACCATGAGCAGTATGGTTGATTTCTGGAAGGTAAGGTTTTCATTTTAACTGAGTCAATTGGGAGCTGAGTAGGGGGCAAGATTTTAGCGTTGTTTTGCAGAGTCAGAGGTTTTAGCTACAGTGGAACATTTAGTATACGAGGCTTATCCAAACCAGGACAGGTGTCATTGTACAGAAACCAGGGTAGTGTCTCACCAGCTGAAGAACTTTTGAAGTTTGTAAAATATAACCATTTCTGATAGTCTGAAAAAGTGAGACATTGACAGTCTAATCTAACCTAACTATAGGAGGGGATGTTGCATCATAGCTCTTTATTGCCCCCTTTCTCAGGATAGGGATAATCAGAGGAAATCAGAAAAGGAATTACTTGGGTTTTACAGCGGTCTTGATTTTCAGTTGCAAAGGTTGGACTTCCATGGGGAGGGTTAACACAGTTCCCACCAGCTCAGCCGTGAGAAATTTTCCCCTTCATTCATTTGGTTTGCCACTGGGATTCCACTTTGGGTATGTCTATACTGCCAACAACCAACCAAAACCCCTGAAAGCAGCAAGTCTCGGAGCTCAAGTCAACTGATTTGGGCTCTCACTGGGGCTAAAAATAGCAACGTCGATGCTCCTAATGTAAGTTACGTACAACGCTCTGAAATCTGGTGAGGAGGCACCATCCAAGAGCCCAAGCAGGAACATCTACGCTATTTTTATCCCCATAGCACGAGTCAGTCGACCTGGGTTCAGACTCGCTGCCGCAGATTTTTCTGCAGAGTAGACGTACGCTGTGGGCATGTCTACACTGCAGGAAAATTACTGCGGCTGGCTCATGTCAGCTGCCTTGTGCTGCTGGACTATGAAATTGCAGTATAGCCATTTGGGCTCCGGCTGGAATGCAGACTCTAGACTGGAACATTACACTGTAATTTTTTAGCCTATAGCCTGAGCCCTGCAAGCACAAGGCAACTCGCATGGCCCAGCCACGGGTGTGGACATACCTTCTGCGTCTCAGCTTTGCTGCAATCTGAGTTCACAATGCTCACACAGATTTTTACCACTAGATGGAGGACTCAGCTAAGTTACCTAGAGTGCCCAAACAACAAAGAAAAAGACAACTATTTTAGTTCTAGGACTATATTTTCGTAGTTCAGATTTTAAAAAGCCATGGGATATTATTATTAAGATCAGTCTGGGGGGCTCATGCCCCCCTTTTGGTCACTATATTTAGATCCTTACAATTCTGAGCTCCCCCCCACACAACACAGGTAATGCAAAGTCTGCATCTTGTAAAGACAGAGCAAATTGTAATATGCATTCTGGTGCCAAGCCACGTCAATCATATCTTTACTAGCTCTAATTAGCCCTCTCCAAAGCTGTAACATTCTTTATCAGTAGCCAAGAGCCCACAGAAAGGGAGGGGTGGAGGAAATTCTTTCCTGCCTTCAAAAACATCAAAGTCTCATCCATTTGATCGAAAGCTCTATTGATCGGTATAAGCCAGGAGCCAAGCCATAGGTACGTATCAGAAATGGTCTTCGGAAAGTCAGATTTGATCCCAGATAAATAACCAAATGATCATTACAGAGCCTCATATAACTGCTACAGGTCAGGGCAACTGCCCGTATATTTTCTTTCCATGGTCCCGCAAGGGTATCCACACTAGGCTCCTATTCAAGCTGTCAGCTCTGTTGGGTAAAGACCTGCATCATTCTCCCTCCCAACTGGAGTTTTTTTCCAGGCTGCACTGTTCCCTGCCTACACTGTGTTAGTTCCAGCAAGACCATATACCCAACAAAGCCAGTGTCTGTACTTCGCTTTCTTTTCAAAGGCTATGAACAATACGATTGCCAGCCGTTACTGGTTACCACACAACTCTTTCTAAAACAAGCACATTTATTCTTAAGATGAAACATTACAGAAAAAATACAATAAAAGATCTCATGCTGAAAGCTTAACAGAGGTCACTCATCAGTCTTATGGGGCCTCAATAGCCCAAAGTCCTTCCAACCCTTCCCAGGAAGGATTTGAGGACCTCCCTGGACCGAAGAAAGGCCCAGAATCAGTTTTTTAAACTCAGGCCATTTATCCCACAGTCCTTTCTTTGCCTCTTAATTTCTGGAATCAGTGTGAACAAGTACACACAAGCTTCCTCAGATGGGGGTACTTGTCTATTACCCTCCACTGTTCTTAGCACCCGGAGATGCTGTGGCCACCTTCTCCCTTGGAATTACATACAATCCCTGGCTCATAATGTTACATAAACTTAATATAAGGCACTCTCCCAAAGATATTGCAGGAAATTGCCAAACCTGTTTACATGAACATCTTGCAATTTGCTTAAATTCAACAACAAAAAATAGGTTCCCAGAATGACGTTGAAATGCTAGGTGCAACTGGAAATAGGCTCCCTCATTTTGTTCTGCCCTGGGCAATTAATTCCTTTGACTTTAATTGGATTGCGATGGATTAGAGGGATAAATATTAAATCAGAGAAAAAGATGCAAACACAACTTGTGTACGGTTATTATGCTCTAACTTGTAATTTCTAGCTTTTTGTCCGAGAGCCCTTTAAGAAAGATCGGTATCTTAAAAGAGATGACACATAGTGGCCTTTCACAAATCTCTTAAATATCTAATTTCATTGTGTCTATAGTTTGCGGAAGGACCCCTGCTGGATGGTCTGTACTGGGACACGTGGTACAACAACATGTCATTGACCAGCCACAGAAACAGCAGTCATATCTACTATGAGAACTTACTTTTAGGAGTAGCCCAGATTCGTCAGCTAAAAGTCCGCAACAACACGTGCTCCATCTATCCCTATTTTCAAACTTTTCTGAAAGAATGTTATAATGAATACCACTATGCAGCAGAAGATAGATCTGCTTTTGGTCTAAAGAACGGGTCTGTGTAAGTAACTACAGTATTCCACTGTGGACTTTCTTACTGTTTACTTTTGGATACAGGTTTATAAGACAAGTCGGGATTTTGAACACCAAACTTCCTTAGATGTTTTTCAAAATTCCGTCCATAAAACCGTTGCTTTACTGCACAGATGATCTCAGTGATCTAAATTTGTTAGTTTAGAGTAGATACAATTACACACAGAGACAATGGGACAAATTCTTCACTGATTTACACACCCCAGATGCATTGTGTTAAAAAGAGAGAGAGAGAGAGAGAGAGACTGGGGACTATGAACCAACTTCAGCAGTGGCATAAGATGTGTGCAATTCCATTGACTTTACTGGAAAAGCACGAAATTATGAGAGGCCTGAATTTGAGCTGCCCTCTTCTACTCTGATACAAAAGCCACGCAGATAGAAGTAACACAGGCACTTTGGACCTCCAGAAACATTCTTCGGCCATTACTACAGATTTTACTTAGGATCATTTTAATCCTTTTAAAAAGAATGTTTTACTACATTACTGTAATAGCAATAATCTGTGTGTAAACATGAGATGTTCCATTTGTATATAGAAGGTTTAAGATAATATTTCATCTGCTTTATCATGAGAGAAATTCAAGCTCGTAAGTACATCTATCCTTACAGAATGCATTGACCAGCCAAATTAAATATACATAAAACCTTCCAAGGCCAAGTCTGTATTCTGTCTTTCCGAGTGAGGAAAGGATAATTTAAGGGCTTGGATCACAGTCCAAAATGCAGTAGTAATTGAGTGAAGCATAGGAACTGGAAAAGAATTGGATACTTTATATTTCTTAGCAAAAAAAAAAATCTCTTCCAATCCCATTTCATATGAACTGCTGTGTTTCCTTGTCTCCAACAGCTGGACATATTCCTCTGCCTCCTCCTTAGCCCCCTGGCACTGGGGAGCCACTGGCTTTTACAGTGGTGGAGGATTTATGTTCACCTTACCTAAATCGAAGGTGGAGAGTATAGAGAAGCTTGCGATTCTCAGACGTAATGGCTGGCTCACAAGAGGGACAAGAGTCATATTTATTGACTTCTCGGTGTATAATGCTAACATAAACCTCTTCTGTATAGTCAGGTCAGTACTTACATTTATGCCATTTGAACTCCCATTTATTAAGGCATTATGCTTCTTTAAAGGTGAAATAAAATGCTGTTTATCCCCAGCACACACTGGTCTGTTTTTCTCCTCCAGCAGTTGGCAAGACAGCTAATTCTTAAAATAGGAACAAATGTTTCAGCCCAATCTTGCAAAGGGTTTTGCCTGGCTGTCTAGCCGATTATTCCTTTTGGGGAGGACTTGACCAAATAACCTTCTGCGTGATCAGATCCTTGAGTATTAGTCCTGTCACCAGCCACTGAAGGAAAAAGACAGGTTCCTAAACTTAGATCTTGGGAGCGCGTCTGATCTGCTCAGACACCTTTTCATTAAGATCAGTGCAAACAGATGGAACATTTTAACTGAAAGCAGCTATTTGGATTGTGTACCATGTGCTTTTCTTGTTTTGTCTTCAGCCTAGTCTATTACACTCTCTTTCTGGATGGCTGAGAATTATCTTTAGAGGATGAGTTAATGGACGTGAGAGTTGTAAAGCTTGCTATTTTTACACAAGCATTTTTCCTCCTTGGATCATTAGGTTATATTTTAAATTTTAAGGACAAAAGACTGAAAAGTGAGGCTGTCTGAAACCGCAACCAATACAACCCTGTCTAAATCACTTTACAGGTTGGTCGTGGAATTCCCAGCCACTGGTGGTGCTCTTCCTTCCTCGCAGTTTTACTCAGTAAAGCTTCTGAGATACGTCACTTACTATGATTATTTCCTTGCCTCTTGTGAAGTCATCTTTTGCCTCTTCATCTTTGCTTTCATCATCCAAGAATTTATAAAAGTTAGAAAACTGAAAACAAAATATTTTAAAAGTGCCTGGAACTGGCTAGACATGCTGCTGGTGTCGGTGAGTACATGACTCTTCAGCCATGCAGGTCTGTAGTCTCTATCAGAAGCTAGCCATTTAGAACAAAGGGCCATTGTGACATGAGATGTGACAAAGAGAAGGCAGCCTGGATTCAGTTCTTGGTTACAGAGGGTTTATCCAGTTTAATACAGGGACAAAGCCAAGTTGTCCAGAGGGTAGGGCACAGGATGAAGGCTCAGGGGAGCTGGGTTCTGCACCCAGATGTGACTGCAGACGGGTCACTTCCCCTCCCTGAGCTTCTCTTCCCTTCCACACTGCATCTGTCTTGTCTATTTCAACGTCAAGGTCTTCAAGACAGGTTGTGTCTTCAAGAGTTTGTACAGCACCTACCACTCTGGGGTCTCTTAGTGCTACCATAATGTAAATGATTAAAAATAAGTCTGATAAATTAACTATGAAACTATACTATGACCAGACTACAGTAGTTTTGATCCCTGAGCTTCTGAAGCCTGATCCAGATGTTGGTGAGAGTCTTTCCATTCAGTTCAGTGGACTTTGAATAAGGCCCCTGACAAGCTGCCAACATAAACCTAAGGTGTGAAAATGTGGATGCCCTTAATGTGCAGCCAGAATGCTTGTCTGTGTGGGGCTAAGCCTGAATCTATGCTCAGCAGCCCACAGTGTGGGCTTTCCCCACACATAGGCCAGGAAACACCACAGGTCCCTTCAATAGTGCTGTTGAAGAAGTGGTTACAGGGACTAGACTGACAGGGAATTCAGCTCACCAAACCCTCAGGTCCTCCACACTGCTTTCTGGTTCTGTTCTCATATGGATCCCTCAACAGTCCCTCCTCACTCCTGATTCCCTCACCAGAAGATGGTCTCTAGCAGACAGTGGAATGAGGCAGTAATTTAATCACTTAATACCATCCCTCGTGCAGTTGGGTGTGGGACCAGTGCTCAGGATCAGGCCTGTCTCATATCTCCCTCTGCAGAGCCTGGTCCTGTTGGGACATCCAGGGAGGGGCTTTATCAAGACGGGCGACATTGAGGAGATGCCACAGAGGTGACACCTCCTGCCTCCCTGAATCTGCCAGCTTTACATCATGTTCTCAATTACTTTTTCCTCTCAGTGTTCCCACTGTCTCTTGTCAAGCTGTAGAGAGCTTTAGGCCAATAATGATCAGGCATGTGGGCACAAATAGAGCACTGAGGATGAGAGGGGACACCTGGACTGTAAACTGACTAGCCTTTGCTTTTATTCAGCTATCTATATTTGCCATTGCCTTCAATATGTATCGTACTGTGGAAGTGTCCTTGCTGATGGAAAGTCTGCTGTCTAACGCATTCGAATACCCAGATTTCTATTTCCTTGCATACTGGCAAACCCGTTACAACAACATGATTGCTATCAATGTCTTCTTTGCCTGGATAAAGGTATCAGTTCTTGATTTTCCTATATCGTACACCAGAATCCTAGTATTACTGAGTGTCTTATAAACTTTGCTCTTACATCTTCAACGTTGGAATATAGAGGTAGAGCTAAAAGGGACACGTTTGTTTATAAGATTCCAGAAGAGGAATAGAGTACCTGGCTTTTTAAGGAACCATCCCCAAAAGCCAGTCATGTTCCTGGTCCTTGTGCAACCTTAGTCCTTCTGAAGTTAAGGTTTGATTTTGGACTCTAGCTAAAAGCCCTGTCTCTTACACAGAATCATTGGCCTGCGAGACTGGGTGGGGAATAATTGTGCCCAAACAGTGTTTTAAAACTCATTTATTCCCTAGCCTATACCTAATTTTAACAAGGCTATGACCTGATCTATACTGATGGCACAGCTATGATAGCTTTTAAATATGGTTTTAGCTATTAAAAGAAAAGTAGTTCATTTTTTAGTGCAAATAAGATCTATACTTGGCATAGTGCTTTAAGAAAGATGTGCACAAACTGGAGAGAGTCCAGAATGAAGTAAGAAAAATGATAAAAGGTTTAGAAAACCTGACCTGTGAGGAAAGGTTTAAAAAACTGGGCCTGTTTACTATTGAGAAAAAAAGACTAAAGAGGGGACCGATAACATTCTTCCGTTTAAGGGCTGTTATAGAGGATGGTGATCAGTTGGGCTCTAGGTCCACTAAAGGTAGGACAGGAAGTTATGGACAATCTGCAGCGAGGGAGATTTAGGTTAAATATTAGGGAAACTTTTGAACTCTAGGGATAGTTAATTTCTGGAACAGGTTCTAAGGCTCTGTCTACACTTGTAAATTTAGGTCGACTTAGCATGTCCACACTTAAAATTTAAGTTGACTTAGGGGGGAACTTACAAAGTCGACCTAGAGTGTCCACACTGGACGCCTAGGTCGACTTCTAGGGGCTCGGGGGACCTTGGGCAGGGCCACGGTGGCGGGGGGGGGCACCCCTTGCCCAGTGCCAGGGGGCTCAGCCTTTGCCCCATTGTACCTGGGTACAATGGGGCAAAGGGGGACAGGGACCCTGGCAGGGCATAGGGGCAGGGTGGGCAGGGCTCTGCCCTGTCCTTTGGGGGGGCATGCCAGGCTGTCCCTGTGCCACCTCCCTGGCAGGGAGGGCAGTGGGGGAGTCCTGGAGAGCCCTAAGTTGACTTAGAGTCGACTTAGGGCTACTCCAGGTCTACACTGGCTTAAGTCAACTTTATAAAGTCAATTTAAGCCAAAAGTCAATTTAAAAGGAGGTTTAATAAAGTCGACTTAATTTTCATTAAGTCAACTTTATTTTCCTTAAGTCGACTTAAGCAGCTTGCTTATGTCGACTTAAGGAAAGTTTAGTGTAGACGCAGAGTAAATTAAGTTGACTTAAGTAAGCTCAAATCAACTTAATTTACAAGTGTAGACACACCCTAAGGGAGGCTGCAGGATTCCCATCATTGGAGATTTTTAAGACCAAGTTGCACAAACATCTTTCAGAGATGGTCTAGAGATTTTCTTGGTCCTGCCTTGGGGCAGGGGTGGTGACAGGATGTGGGGGATGGACGAGATGACTTCCCAAGTCCCTTCTTGCCCTTCATTTCTAGGATTCTACTATTCTAGAGGTGTCTGGGTCCATTCTACGAGGGCCTCAGTTTGGCTTATGTACAGACAACAATTATTCCTGTAATTTTCACTGATCTATCACTGATCTATCACTCTGGTTTAGGCATTCGTAAAATGCCGAGCACCGTAGTAGACAGGTAATCATGAATCAGAGGAATGCAAGCATAAGGAGAGGCATTCATGCTTGCAAGAAAATAGACTATGTTTTTCAGTCAGACTCCAAAGATTTAAATACACTAACGTGGACTCTCTAGTTCATGTGCCACGAAGGTAAATAGGGGACATTTGTGGCTTGTGGTGTCATTTGGTTTGCCTGGCTGCTGAAAGCAAATCTTTCTTTGCATCGATCAGGGCCTGTCTTAGGCTCACAAAAATTTGGGAGCAAAACCTCCATCCCCTACCTCGCCATCACCATATGGACCTACCCTATTCTGGAGGCCTTAAATTATGGCTGTTAGGTTAGCTTGCAGCCTCTGTCTTGCCAGTGCTGATCATGTGCCAGACTTGATTACAAGCCTCACTGTTCACTAGCTATGTCTACCCTTACCAAAGTTAGTTTGAATTAGTTAATTCGACCTAACTAATCCGAACTAATTTTAGTTAGTTTGAATTAACTTAATTCGAACTAGCAAATTTTAGTTCGAACTAAGCAAGTGCCACTTGCTTAGCTCGAATTAGTCAATTGCATTGGAGCTCAATGTGCCGGTTAGTTCGAACTAAGTGCTTAGTTCGAACTAACATGGCCACATTGGGTAAATTCAAACTAACTAGTTCGAATTAACCCTTACTTTGAAAACTATAAGCGAATTTATTAGTTCGAATTAAGGAAGACCTTAATTTGAACTAATGAAAGCCTAGTATAGCCAAGGCTTAAGTTAGTTCGAATTAAGCTTCCTTAATTGGAACTAACTTGCCAGGGTGGACATAGTAGGTGTGCAGTCAGCCTCAGTGAACTTTACTGAACAAAAGTATCTGGCCAACAGCCCACGGAGCAAGCCTTTCCCTCCCAAACACACACAAGCCAAATCTCACTGAAGTTTCATGCGATTAATATTATTTGAAGACAGATTTAGCCTGTGAATTACTGTAAATAACTAATATTCCCAGTATTGTGTTAATGTACAGTATGTTTTGATCACCTCCCAGTAATACCTGGATCTGTTCTCTTCCAGATATTTAAGTACATAAGCTTTAACAAGACCATGACCCAGCTGTCCTCAACGTTATCCCGCTGTGCCAAAGACATCATCGGATTTGCCATCATGTTTTTCATCATATTCTTTGCATATGCACAGTTAGGGTACTTGGTCTTCGGGTCACAAGTTGATGAGTTTTCCACGTTCCAGAACTGCATGTAGGCAGCTGTCAAACCTTTGCAATGCTCACAGCCCCATTTATTGACCATGCACACAGCCTCGCCTCCGCAGAGCTTAAAAACACAGGCACACCCCCCGCCCCCGGTGTGACTACCATAATTGCCCTCTCTTCAGGTACTAGAGACACTACAAAGCTCAGAGCCCTATAGCCCATCCACAGCCCCTTTCGATTGCCTCTGGAAAATCACTCTCAATGGTCTTGTTGCTGCAGCGAGAGCCCTGATCAGATTCCATTTGGCACCTGGAACTGGGTTTACTGCCTCCAGCGTCCAACATGATTCCAAGTCAACGTTAATATGTGCCGAGTCTTGACTGAAATCAGCCCTCATAGTTCGTGCAGGGGCATGTGGGTAAGACTCTTGCCTGATCTGCAGCTCCAAATGTACGCAGAACTCCGTTCCTGACCTCTCGAATTGTCTTTCTCAATGCCCGGTCCATGAGATCTCCCTGACACAGTATAGGAAGCCACTCCCTGGTATCAAAAAGGCTGAGAAACTCTGCCCTTGTCTAGGCCATGCTCCATCACACCCCATGAGTGGAAATCAGAGAAATCCCGCTGACTCAGCACTCTGATTTTACAGGCGGCAGAATCTGGGAGTTTCCGCCTTGCACTGCGAATATTGGCCACAGTAACAAGTTAGCCAGTGTTTGGCTTGTGCCATTCAGCCTTCCTACTCTTGGCACATAGTCGCAAAATGATTAGTTCAACCTCACCATGAATTTCAGAAGTTCTTTAATCAGTAATCCTGTAATTGCTCCCTTACAAATTTACCCCTTTAAACCTTTTAAGGACAGTCACATATTCGGGTTTTTTTTTCCCCCTCCAAGTTTTACGCAGTTTCGCATAGTGCTGGGTGATTTTAACTTTGCGAGCATAGAGCAAGCCAACCGAATCCTCGGGCCCATTTACTTCATCACATTTGTCTTCTTTGTGTTCTTTGTATTACTGGTAAGTGGTCATTAAATAATAAATAATAATAATACACTTACACTAATGCAAGTCATACTCAACCCTCTCCTTTTACGCAATGATGTTTGGGTACCATGGCACTCTTATGGAGGGTTGTCATGTGACACAGAGGCCACTAAGGCCTGCCATGTCTATTCAGGCCTTGCAGGGTCTGTCTTCACTTCAGAGTTAACCCAGGTTCTCACCCAGGTGTTGTCTTTAGCCCCTCCTGCCCCTTTCCACACACACACACCTCTCAGTGAATTCAGTGGTGATTTCAGCCCTGGCTAGTTAGCCCAACGGGAGGCAGGGGCGAGAGCCCTGGTTCTCTGCTTTCACTCAGGCTGGTAACTCACCCACTTTGCCGTGAGTGGACACAGATTAAAGCACTCGAGTGCTGATAGTCCTGTAGTGCCTTCCCACAATTCCCCTGTGTGCCCAGAAGGACGGACGAGTTCTCCCACAATTCATGGGGAAAGGATCATAGAGGGACTCGGTTTACTGCAGAGCAAAGAACCATAGGAGATGCCCCCCCAAATCTATCAACACACCCAGGGGCGTGCACTACAGCGAGGACACAGTAACTGGTGTAGTTTTGCAGCGTGGCCACTCACACCTGAGCTAGGCCCGGCCAGGTGCTCCATGAAGATGGACCTTTGCTGGGCTATAGCCGTCCTCCACCAAAAAGATCACAGAGCTGAATACAGGGATCGAGGCAAGAGAATGCAGTCTCCAGTTTCATCTCAGGCCTCATCCTTGGCATGATACTCCTTTCATCATCTAGAGGCACTTCTGATTGTGCCTGTTACTTACACGAGCATGAATGGCAGCAGAATTGGACCCTTTTTTCTGACCAGGAATCCTTAAGAAAAGGACACCATCGTCCAATGGCTTAGACCATTTTTTAGTTTCGTTGAGCAGAGAGATTTACAAATTTTCTTTAAAATGATCCCTTTTCTTGCAGGCCTCTATGGTTAAAGTTTCTGGTTTCATTCATTGACTTTATGCACAGCAACATCTTAAATAATCGCTAGCAAAGTCATTATTTTACTCTAACAGACATGGTCATGATTTGGAGCTGGAACTCATCATGGGCATTCAGCACGCAGATGCCACAGAGATAGTTGCTAGATAAGAACCTGAATAGAATGAAATAGACTCAGAGAAACAGAATTTACGCAGGGAAAGTCTCAAAATGCTTCCTTTCTTTGCAGAACATGTTCTTGGCTATTATTAATGACACATACTCAGAAGTGAAAGCTGACTTTGCGGTGATACCTAGTAAAGAATTTGAGATCAGCGACCTCATTAGACAGGTAAGTACATGCCTTTAACAGGGTCTAGTAAAGTTTAAAGGTTCACACTCAAAATAACCCCTCTTACCCCCAAGAAAAGAATTCCACAGAACAGATTACCGGTAAATGGCTGTTCTGAAAGACTATATAAAAGACTACTCTAAATTTATTTGTGCAGTTTTAACAAATATATGCCCTCTCCAGCAAAAAATGTGTGCTTGTGCTTTTTGTTTTGTGATGTATAAAGAAGTCTGTCTTTGTAGGTTTTTTTCCCCCCTCCCAATCTTAAAAATTCAGGTCTTGTATTAATTGTTTTCCCTGTAAAGTCTCTACATACAAAAGTTGCACAGCTTTCACTGTAACAGTGCAGTTTAAAAGTGGTACCACTCCCCAGTACAGGTGTAGCTATAGTGGTATAAAGGTCCTTATAGCTTTTTCCCATATGGGAAGGGGAATAGCTATACCCGCATGAGGCTCCTTTATAACTGTGTTCACTGTGCTTGAACTGGTATAAGTACATTGGTGACAAAAGAAAATCACACCCTTAATTGAGATTGTTACGCCAATGAAACGTATGTGCCAAACAAGCCCTATGAACAGTTGGGGAACAGATGAGATGGCTACATCAGAGACACCATGCAAATGAAACCCTACTAATGGAGGGGGGGGGGGGTTGTAGTTTAGTGAGACTGTCTAAAACTCTATGATTTGTTTTTATTAACACCTGTTTAACTTTAGAAATGCTTTGGAGAAAAAGTTATCTTTCACCCCACCCCTTCAGTTAAGGGTTGGGAAAGTTCACAGGGTTCATCTCTAAGATCTCCAATGAATACCCGAGGAAAACTTGGGAAAAATCAAACCAGTGGGAATTAAAATCATTAAGCCCGTGCCCCCTCCTCAGCTTTCAGCCCATCTTTATACGTCACAAAAGAGCAAAAAGGGGAATAAACCCCGTCTGATTAAACTTTTCAGGTCACTTTTAGGCCTGGAATTAAGACCTTCTCCTTCCCTCCCAAAAAGGACAGATGTCAAAGAGAATACACTGAATATTTAAACAGTTGAATAGGAATCATCCAGCAGGTGACACCAGGAATGGCATGTAGCCATCCTGAAATCATTCCTTTATCTGAAAAATCACAATCCATTTTGACAAGTTTGGGTCCTGGGCCTAAGAATTTGGTCAATTAGAAGGATGTGCTTTAAAGTCCTGGTTCTGTGGGGATCCACTTGTGTGGGGTTCACTGCAGGACCAGGGCTTTTGGCTGCACTGGCTTGAGATCTCTGCCTATACATGCAGAGATTTAATTACCATTCCACTTTCCTCTGGGGTTTTGTCGGCTTGAATCACTAATTTCCATAGGGCCCAATCCTGAAAGGAAGCTTGCTACTCAGCTTTGCTTAGGTGTTAGCCCGTAATGCATCACGACATTTTAGACTAGGTTGTTCAAGCCCCACCAAGATGATTTTATAAGTCAACATGCTCTAGTTTTCTCTTTTTCTTTCCACTTATAAACTAACTCAAACACAGTAGAAGAAACAAGATCCTAACTGGATTCACTCATGTATTGTCTTAAGGATCCCAGGAGGCATTTGAGTATAAAAAGGGTAAATTTTCTGAGCTGAATGCAAGGTATTGGGAATGTAATTTTCATCAACACTAATAGGATTCATTTCTAATTGCCAGTGAGTCATGCTGACAATGTGTCCCTTAAATTCAAGCTACTTATTCCATTGGTGGTAGGAAAGCATTTCTCTCTGTAGAAGACCTGATTAGACATTTAACTTGCTTAACTTGGTGCATTTTCCCTTTTTTAAATCGTGCCCAGAGTTACAATAAGGCCCTTGTCAAACTCAGGCTGAAGAAATCGAAGATGGAGGATTTGCGTCCAGCAGGTGGAAGCTTGCAAAGCATGGAAACGTAGGAATTCAGCCCCAGCATTTTTTTTCTTTAACTTTCAGTAAATGACTTTTAACTCAGCTAGTTAATTTTCTAATACACTTTAATATCTGATTAATGGGGTGGGAGGTAGAGTGAGTAAACTCCGTGGCCTAGATTCTCAAGGGTTTTTAGGTGCCTAATTCCCACTAATTTCATGTGCTCATCGCCATTCGGCGCTTCCTAGGTGCCACTCCCAATGATAGCTTGAAAGGTATTTCAGACTGCAATGTGGCCTAGAGGATCCTGTCCATCCCCCTTTGCATGGGCAAGATGGCTCCCTGGAATACTTTTTTTTACATGGTTTCAGCTCCCTCCCCTAAATCAGCCTTAACAGTCTTATTTAAAATAACAAAAATATTGCCTACTTCAGATATAATGCTTTTCATTCAGAGCTGTTAAAGAACTTCACAAAAATGGTATTTTACCAGTGTGGAAACGTAGATGAAATGTTAGATACAAGGAGTTAATTGATGAGACTCTTAAGCGCTTTGGTTAAATTGGGGTGGTTGCCATTTAAGAAGTAAATATTTTCATCTGTGGAGAACAGGAAAACATTGTGACTTATTTGCAGAGTCAGCGCTGTTGGGAGAAGAATGGTCCCTTTTTAATTGCAACCTCTTCACATACATACTGTATGTTACTGCAGCAGCAATTGTTAACCCACTGTGAACCCTCTCCCTTAAGAAGCTCAGAGCCACGCCTTTCAAAAGATCCCACTGTATTTTTCTGGAGGAGAAGGGACAGTTTTATAACTATTTTTTTGCACATGCAAAGGGTAATGCATGCTTAGACCACTGCGTCGTGTTGTGTTTATGATGCTATGCAGGCCCCTGGTACGAATGGAACAGTGCCTGATCCTTTGGTGATTACAAAATAACATCCTGAAGGACCTGAATGCTCTAACCCTCTATACAGCATTCAAGGTGTCAAGACAAGAACTGGTTAGCAGTGGGTGGGGTTTCCTGCCCAATAATAAGGTGAGAGAAACATCTACTCTCTCTCCTGAATGAAGGCTCATTTCTGCCCCAAGAAGGGACAGCTAATAGCCAGCTCCTTGGAGAACTGTTAAATATTGTCCCCTTCTTGGGAGTTTCTCATTAAAAGGCCTCCTTAGCACTCTCGAGGGATTGGAGCCATATAATTTATATGGAACCATAGCCCACGAAGTACTAAACACTCCTCACCCACCCATGCTCTGATCCCCAAGTCTTTATGGACAAGGCTGTGGCGTTGACATAGTTCCACAATTACCGAGTCTCCGCCTGTGTTCACTCCATGGACACATGATGGTCTGCTGGTCGCAGGGTGTTAGCCACCCTCCCCATTTTCCCCTGCAAAGTTGGCCTAAGGGAGCTAAACACACATTAAACTCTTTCATAATATTAGTATTCTACACAGGCGGTTCTTATGGTTGCCACAGGATGCTCTGTGACCTTGGGGTCCAGGAGATCACAAATGGGATGGAAGGCATCCATGAGGTGCTCTCTCTCCAGCAAATTGTAAACCACATTATGGGAAAACTTTGATAGCCTGTGAGCGAAGTGGTTTTAACTGATGGATCCCCTCTGTCAGTAAAGTCATCCTATTGTTACTATCACTGCCAAATTTCCTCCCCTCATTGGCCCTCTAGCTGTTATGAGGACTTACAAAGCTCTGTCAGCATGTCTTGTCTGTTACTCTCAGAGACATCAGTCCATCCTGCAGATCCATCCATTCTCCAGCTAGAGAAATCTGCACCCCCCCCCACCCTGCCTCAAAGACCTACTCTGACATGATTTTCCTTCTTTTGTATGATCAATAGCAAGGGACACTCTGCCTCCAAAACAGACGATGCTTTGAAGCTTTCCAGAAGACCCAGTGTGGATGAGAAGGTAGACTTTGTTCCTCTTCTTTTCTTACCAAAAGCTGTTGACGTTATTTTAGGTTTACGCGTGGTGTTTACAAACTGGATAGAACAAGGAGGATTTGGGTTTTATGTTGATGTACTTGCTAACATTTCACATCATGGAAACAGCATTCAAACTGGAATTAGGTGAAATGAGTACGCTAGTTATATTTTCTACTCTTCAATGTTCGGGGGAGGCCTGACACCAGAAGAGCTGAGTTGCTGCCAGCTTGAAGAGAGTGCCTTTATGGGGACTGTAGGCTGCAGTAAATACGCTCTCTGCTTGTGAGCAGATCATTTAACCAAACGTTGAAGCAATCCAAGAAATAGAATGAGGAATGCTGTATAATGGGCCTGACTGGCTCAGAAACCTCATCTGCTTCCAAGCAAGAGAGAGAGCAAGTGCTTCCATGTTTCATTTGTCTCTATAGCAGGAAGCAAAGAGTTCTGTGGGGGGCTTGTGAAATCCAGACTGAGGCAGTAAAGGGCCACTGCTCCCTTGAAGCCTCTTGCCTCCCCCTTGGACTATTTAAGAGTCCATTAAAGAAATGGAGCTTATGCCGTTGAATAGTGAAAACTGCTTAGCCCCCTAAGAATTGTTTTTTTCCCCCTCTTCTTCATTCTGCAACATTCCCTCTCCAAGTAAAGCCATTTTTGGGCCTCCCCTAACTCTGAATGCAGTTGTATATTTATATCCTCCCTTCCTCTCCCTCTGTTTTTGGAAGGCAGAAGCAGGATGCCCTTTAAAATTAAGAGCAGAGATCTCCAAAAAGCCAGAGCATACTTTCCCTTCTTATTGCTTACAAATGCTTCCCGAAGTACATTGTGTGAGCGAGTGTGTTACAAACAAGGAGTTCTGTGGCACTTTTAAAGACTAACAGATTTATTTTTCGCATGATTTTCCATGGGTGAAGTCCCACTTTAGACAGCGAGCTCTTTATACCGCAGGGCTTTTCTTCTTTCCTCTCTTACACAGGTTCCTTTAAAGTCACCACAGCTACAGAAGTGGAAGGAGAAACTTCACCAGAAGTACCGGTATTTCTCTGCCGAGGATAAGGAATTGGCTGCAGTGCCCCAGGATCCAGTCTCTCCGCAGGATTTTCAGCAGTATGTTTCGTCATAGCTGGATAGAATAGCTACTGTGTCCATGCTAAGTGAGAAGAGACGATAGCTGTGCTGGCCCCTGTAGAGGAGACCAGCAGGCTGGAGGGGGGTGGAGAGGAGTCAACCTTGCTCATTTCCCATCTTCCTGGGCTTTTATATTGAATATTCATCCCGAGGACAGGGAGGACCCAGCTGAGATGCAGCAGCTTCTTCTCAGTGGTCACCTGCTCCACCTTTTAGCTGGGGTTTTGTGCAGTTAACTGATGGACAAGTAACCAGACCAGCCCCGGTTAGAAAGAGATTATGCAAATTCACATGGGCTTCCTGAGAGAGGGTGGAAGGGGCAAGATACAGGATGATAAACTTCTAAATCTTGCAGGGATCAATTGACGTAACATGCCCCAGATGGGGCTAGCATCCATCACTTTCACGCACAAAAGCAAAGGTTTCTCATCACTGACGTCCCAGGTGAGCCACAAGATTTGGCTGTGCTGGCTGCAGCCACCCATGTCTGTGTAGGGGTTTGTCTGTGGAGGGAAGTTTATCTAGGATGAGGTAAGGGGTGAATTCAAAACTTGGTAACTATTCCAGAATAGCTCCTGGGTAGGCGTGATTCCAGAATCGCTTGCTCTGCACTAGCCATTCCAATCATTTTGGGCTCTTCCACCAACCGAAGGTGATCCAATAAAAGATATTACCTCACCCCTCCGCTCTCAGCACATCGCTCTAGGGTGCCTGCAGTTGTGGTGGGGAGTTTCAAGGTATTCAAACTGGGGCAGCTTAATCAGGCTCAGGAATGGATGCAGCTCTACCCACCACAGGAGGCCATTATCCCGCATCCACAGGTTGGGTTGTACCAGTGAATCAGTTAAAAAAAACATACACTCCTGTCCCAAAACCATTATACTGGTAGAAATTCACTGTGCAGAGCAGGCCTTACCTAGCATGCTGCAGTGTGACAATCCCGCGGCAATAAATAAGGAAAAGCATGAGATGGAAGAAGAATTCACCTCACCATGCCCTAAAGCCCACAGCCATCAACAAGAAGACTCCCAATGATGTGGGTGTGGGTCTGACTCACCGCTCCTCATCTCACGCTTTACGGTCAGTTGTGGAGAACAGCAAGTGAGAGGGAGCCAGGAACAGTTCGAAGAGCACTCAATTATTGGGAGTCAATAGCGGTTTTATGGCTGCTGTACCGAGAACATGGAGCCCAGAGGGAGAAAGGTTCCCCAGTGCAGGGACTGGATAGCACCACTCTCCCCCCTGGAGACCCAACACATCAGGCTCGGAAGGGACCCTGCAGGGGAGAAGTGGCGCAGAAACCCGCTCTCCTGCCAAGGTCCCAGCTGGTGTCATGGGATGTGGCACAAAGACCAAAGTGCAGAAGAGGCTGCAGAGGCATTCCCCCCACCCCTGTTCACTAAGGGGGGTCACACTCCCTGCTGGAGAGATAAGCGGACGTTGTACGGTAAGCTCTTTGGGGCAGGGAACGTTTTTCCATTCTGGGTCTGTACAGCACCTGGGACAGCTCACGGAGTATCTTACAATTACTCCCCATGACATTGCACAGCCCTTGGACACCATGGCACTTTGTTCCCTCCTTTCCTGGCCTGTGACACAGCCCTCAAGAGACTAAACGATTGTGTAACACAATGGTCTAATTATGGTGTACAGTGATCATGATGTGCAGGCGACTGGCTGTGGGGGTGGCCTGTGATACACAGGAGGCCCTGTCTGGCCTTGAGCACTGGGGTCCTGACCCACGACTGGGTTTATCACAACACACATAATGAGGCTGACTTACAAACAGGGTTCTAAAGATCGGACAGGGCCCCCTGCGTATAGTTCATGGGGCATTTTTTTCTTATGTTCTAGACTTTTCAGATACGCAACAGAATTGGAGAAGCGGTTAAACGAGGTTAGCACGAAGCTGAGCCGAGTTATGAAAAACATGCCTGAGCTGAAAAGCTCTCCAGACAAGAAGCAGAGATAGCAAGGTATCAGGGATGGGCCTATTTCCTTGCTGACTGAATTTTTGGGGCATCCAAAGGTGATTCTTCTTCCCTAATCTCTGGTGTTTCTGGATGGGAGAAACGGACCTTTTCTCATAAACATTTTTCTTACGCTGAAGCAGAGAAATTTCAGTATTGTTGATTGTGAACCTATGTTCACACCTATGTTTTCACCAGGGCTGAAAGTGAAATTCACTCTCCCCTGACACCCACTCCTGCACAAACACACCAAAAGCCAGAGACAGTCAGGCTCTTTGCAGGGCTCTGAAGGGAGCTGTTTATCCCCAAACTGCAGGTTGGGTAAGCGACCATGATGGAGCCAGCTATGGCTAGAGTTCCAGCCAACAGGCTGGATCATGGTGGCTGCTGTTTCATATCCCCTAAAAGACATTATGAGCCAAAAGATCCATGTAGTTGCAGCTCCTACATTCCCACACTGGTCTGCACCCTCCTGCCTCACCCCTTATATGAGGGTTGCCTGGAGACAGGCGCCATGGGACTCAGAGCCTTCCCCAGTAGAGCTCCGCCACTAATAGAGCACCAGTCGGGGACTCAGGGGACCTCGAGCCTGCTGGGTAAATATGGGCAAGCTGCTGTAGTTCTATACCTCAGTTTCCCCATCTGTGAAATGGGGGTAATGCTTTCCCTATCCGTATTCCATTGAGCCAGTAGGGGAGCTTTCCTCATCATTTATCAAATCAAAGCAGCCAGCATTGATTTTAAACAGAGCAACCTGTCTTGGACGTGGATTAGGGAGTTTTGTTGCTATTGTTACGGGGTTTCCCCCCATGTATTTGATGTTCATGGGAAATGCGAGCTTGATAATCCTGGGCCCAGAGGTCTCCGCCCAGCCATTAAACACACGCAGCAAAGGTAAAAGCAACACACGTGTCCCCACGTTGCTTTATCCCAAACTAATCTGAAGGAGCCAGCCCTAAGGCTTCCCTCTCCAGGCTCATTCCGATCTTTGCCATCAGAGACAGCCATCACGGACTGGACACCCACCCAAGAGGAAATAGTCTGGCACCTCCAACACACTGCACCTGTGCCGTCCAATGGGGGAAGCTTTTAAAAAGAATCCAGGGGTGGCTCACTTAAAACTAGCTGCTAACGGGGATGTTTATTCCTCATTCCAGCTGGCAGAGAGAGGAATTACACAAAACAAGTTGTACACGCCAAAGCGTTCTAAGCATGCTGTCAACTGGCTCGTTCTCGCTCTGAAGGATACGCAGACGCCTTGGAAGATGGAAGGCGTTTTTACTTCCGTGCCAAGCTCTCAAACGCCACGGAAAAATAAAAATCTACTGATTTTTTTTATCCGCACGTCTGCTAAATGACTGGTTTATTCAGCATACAGGATTCGATGGGCAGTGAAGTTTTCTATTGTTATCTAGGATCAAAGTTTAGTGCGTTCTGTCACCCCTTCAAAGTCAGAGAATGGCCGTAAAGGGCTGAACGAGTTCTGCTCCAATTGTACTCAATAACCAATGCAAAGTGCACATGGTTCAGCACTCATCCTCACTGACACACTGTTCCTACCCCCAGGGGGTTTATCGACAATCTCCATTATTGACGGTCAGTGTAGCACCTAGGACAATGGGGCACAGAGCCTTGCCTGGGGCTCCTACGGCTTCTCTTGCACAGATGACACACCCAGATGACAATCCGTGGGAGCTAAATATGGGAAATGAGCCAGTTAGAGGCAACGCACATTAGAAAAATGTCTTGATTTTGTCTAGTATGGAAACCCTCTTTGGTGCCTCCATTCAGTCTGGCATTAAGGAAGGTTTCAGGCAACCACTCTAGTTGGTAAGACCGTGTCTAAAGGGAATGGACCATTCATCTTTGTTCAGATTAACTGAGTTCCTAAAAAGGCAGGTTTGGTCTCTGCTCCAAGACCCAACATCTCAGACAGAAACCAACACAGGAACTGAAGAGAACGTCCTTTCACGTTTCTCCTTTGTTGCCATGGTGGTTATTGTCCGTCTGGTTGGCTGGCAGGGGTAAAGCTGAGCTCCACTCACCCTCCTAGAGATCCACTCTGAAGCAATTGACAACGAGGCTGGGAGGGCATTCAGCTCTTCCCACACTCAGCAAAGCCCAGACGGGCACTGGGGCAGAGACTGGGCAGCAAGTTTGTATTTTATTTCCCCAAAGATCAGCGCATGTGCCAAGATTTGTTCTAGTAAAGACAACACAGGAGAGATGTTTTCTTGCTGAGATCCACATGTGAGCATGAGAGTCTCTATGTGGCAGTATTGCCTAGTGGATACAGCATTGGACTGGGGCTCAGAAGACACGCAACAAATGCCATGTGGTGGGCCAAGCGGTGTCTTTCTAGTGCACCACTAGTTTTATAGCTATCCCTGCTATTCGTGTGTCGCACTCATTCTTCAGAGCTCTGCTGGCCTCATAGATCTTCCTAGTGCCCCCCCGTACAAATACTGATGAGAACAAGGAACGGCGTCTTTGTGAGGACACACACACACCCCCTCTCCACCCATATCTGTGTCACAACGACCTGTCAAACAAGTGAAGGCTCCAACTGCATGGAGTGAATGAACTTCTCACTCTGAAGAGCCAGTCTGAGTAACAGCCAGGTGTTTCTGTTCCCGTTACTGCCCCAACTCCCGTGAGAGAGTGAACGTCACAAGGAATGCTTTTCCCCCGGGCAGAATCACAAGCCCTTTGAGAATGATCCTAACCCACCGAGCACTCACATTCACACCCAACATTTACTGCCTCTCTGGCAGTCCTACAATTCTCTAATTTTGCAAGTGAGGGACACGCACACCCCCACGGCGATGACACCGTTAGCAAGATCTGCTGTTTCAGAAGCAAGCCAGGCTAAGAACCAGCCTCAGCAATTTGCTAGGCTCGCTTGGAAAGGAAGGCCAGCAGCTGTTTGCTTGAGCTGAGTCACAGCAGCTCAAAGCCATCAATAGGCAGGACACCGTCCTGGTTGTCAGGAACAGTGCACCTGTCCTAGAAAGATCTTCCGCGGCATGCGTGTCTAGGAGCAGAAATCTGCCCCGGGAGAGTAGGAGCCAAAAACCTGAAGAACCAAACAGCTGAACACATCATTTGATCCTTTGGTTTAGTTCTCACCCGGCTCCTCAGCAGCACTGGAACCGTGCCAGACTCCTCTCCCCAGGTTTGTCTTTATTACTCACTTAAACACTGCCGAAAGCTGAGGGCAGGCATTGGCTAACCTGGGGCTGTTCCGAGAGCAATGACGTTTCATCTGTCACTGGTCAGGGACAGGTGAAGATCAGCTCGCAATCACCACCACCGCCCCCAGCCCTGTCTGAAGAAACCCCAAACCCTCTTAACTACCAGGGACAGGCCCTGCATGTTCTTTGCCTCTTGTCCTGGGCAATCAGAGTTTAAATAGCACACTGTGGGGCCCACACCCTCTGTTCAATGATAGTTACTGCTGCAGAAATGCCTCAGTCATCTCTCCCAGAGGCCCCAGGAGAAGCAGCCATCACAGATTAATACCATCACAGCACTGGGAAAGCACCTGCCGGAGGGTTACTTACTTCAGCCTCGTGTCATTGTGGAGCTGCGCCTCCGTTTCCAGTGAGTTGATGATTTGGCCTCAGGCTGAGCTGAGACTTCCTCTTCTTCTGGGGCAAACAGAAGTCGTCTTCCAAACAGTCCTGCACACGCTCTGGGCTAAGTCTTGGCTGCAAGGGTTCTCCCCCTTGAGGTTGCATCATTAGCCGGGGCCAGCCCACAGAGCCTGAATTGCTCAGCAGCTGTCAGCCTTAGTTCCCAAATTATGTGGCTTTGCAGATTCCCAGGCTACTTCCTAGAACAGCTCTCTCCATATCTGCCTTCTTTCCCCCAGTCCTCGGTTCACAGAGCTACTGCTTTCACAGGGCTCTCCTTCCACTGTGGTTCTCCAACTGGTTTGAGCACCAGACATCTTTTTATAGCCTGGCCCCCTTCTCCCAGCAGGCCCTGCTGCTAGTCTGCGGTCACATGACTGTCCCAGGACTACAAGGACTTTAGAGGGCTAGAATTTGCAACAAGCTATTGTATTGGCCCTCGTACCTACTATGAGTGTCTTCTTGCAATTTCTCTCCTTCTCCTCCCACCACCCTCCAAAGAGTGGAGAGAGATGTATAGCTGGGGTTTTTCTCAGCCCTACACAGTTGTCACTATCCTTGACGGGCTGATCTCTATTTTTTCCCCTTCTTGTTTTGCTTGGTTAAAACGTTGCTACTCCCAATCTGAGGTGGTCTCGCCCCACATCCCCTAATAGTCTCTCACTGCAAGCTGCTTCGTGCCAGGCACCAGAGGGTAGCTGGCCCCACAGCGACACTATCTAGCATCTGCATGTTTGGGAACCACCCCGTGAATTTTGCAAACTACTTCTTTAGGCGTCAACCCCACATTAGTGTTTTGTATGCAAAATATTGCCACAGACACCAGCTGCTCTACCTTGAGGCAAACTCCTAAACAAACCCAAATGTTTTCTAAGTTCATAAGTTTTAAGCCAATCACGTGTCCTCTTTCACTCCCCTGCACCTTTAGGGGAAGATGCCCAGCTTGTGTGTGATTATCTGGCTTGCATCTGATCATTGAAGGATCAACACTAAATCTGCATGCAGAAAATGAAGCCGCCCCCTTCACTGATCAGCTGAGACCAGTTACCCTCTTACCCCCTGGACTGTGGGAAATGCCATTTGCTCACCCTCCCTAGGCAAGCCGGAGAGGTGACTGCGCCACTGTTCTTGCTGGATGCTTGTTGTCTTTCGATCCACACTTGGCCGGTTTTCCTCCCTTTTCTTCATACTCTCCTGCTACACCACACACTCTTCTGCCCACTCCTCAGTCTGCCTTCCCAGCTCTTGGCCCCTCTCTGCAACACACACACACTCAAGCCCCCACATCCCCCTTCAGCCAGCCTCCCAGCTGGTTCCCACCCTAACACATCCCTCCCCACCTCTCTTTTGCCCCATACCTGGCCCCTGCCAGGCCCACACGGGGTAATAAAGGGGCCATCGGCTTCCCTTAAAGGTTCCCTGAATCTAGCGCTACTGGAAACAATATACGGCCTCTATCTCTGCTGGGCAAAGCATCATTCCATTTGGGACAGGGCTCCGGCTTCAGTCCCCTTGACAGTAAGGGAAGACATCAGCCAGTTTGGAAGAGGGAGAGGGTACATCTATACTGACTTGAGGCCAGGACTGCAGGTCTAAAAATTGTCACATACACATACGGACTCAGGCTAGAGAGGGAGCACAGACATCCAGGGAGGAGGGTGGGCAGGGTTCTTAGCGCCCAGACTCCAGCCAGAGCATCTATTTGACACTTTTTGACCCATGCTCTGAATTTCAGTGCCGAGGTTTTTTTATCCTCACACTTTTACTCCTTCGTGCCTGCTGTCATCCTCAGAATATCATGAGAATCCAGGGATCATTTCAAATAAATGACGACAACAACGTAAAATGGTTTTCTTTAATATATGCAGTGTCCAGATCCTTCTCAATAGGATGCTTTTGTTTGTACTTTAAAGAAAATCTGCTATAGATGGTAACATGTATTAGTAAAGCTTTGGATTTTCTGAGTGTAAAATTCAAGTTTTATTTCAGTTTTGACAGAACATTTTCACAGGGGTGTCCACATTAATCTGCAGATATTTGACCAAGTTAAGTTCATTCAGCATGTTGCTAAAACATTGTCAGAGCAAAATTTAAAAACCCAACAAAACCTTTTGGAAGTCAAGCCTATCTCACGTATTAGTCAGCCTGGGGCGAGTTTTTTGCACGCGGTTTACCAAAAATGACAAACAATTGTTCTTATTTTCAAACAGTTTACTTGAATCTGTTTCTCATGTTTAAAGTACTGTACTTTTCCTGTAGTCAAAGACTTATTCTGTGAACAGACTAGTTATTGGTTGACAATGGACTTCAGAAGTTTCATAGTTGTTTTAATTAGGTGTCAACAGGACTCAAAAAGCTTAAGGTGGGAACCAGGACATTTGGTGACGTTTCTGTAAGCCTCAAGATATATGAACAGATTTGTATCATTACAGGAAGAAAAGTGTGGTTCTGGAAGGCCAAGATCAAATGGTACTAGTCAGCAGAGACAAAATCCAAGCTTCATTAATAATCGCATGCAACAAGTGTAACAGAACAGCTTCTTCACAGGACCAGAATACAGTCAAAAATCATCTTACATGTGATCATCTACAAACAGATGCAATTAGAAACCAACTCTATAGAGAAAACCAAACCAAACCTCATGGTGCTTAAAAAAAAAAAAGTTTGCTATGGCTGTGTTTGCTGGCTATGACGAATGCGGAAGTGAATAAAGTTGGGAGTGCATGTTTTATAAGTGAAGAATATTTCTGACCTCACTGACATTTTTACCAGAAATGTGGTCTAAGATTAAGTTACGGGATGAATGAGACCACAGTAGGAACCTAAAGGAATTCTGAAGGACACTACATTCGTTGTAGGACCTTGCACTGAACAAAATACCGTGAAAAGAAACCACTGCAATAAGTCTGACAATACAGGTTAAAAGTACTTTTATTATAAAAGTCTATACAATGAATGCCAGACATAGCAATGCAATTATATCTGGTTTATTTATAGATATTTATAGATATATATCTATATCTAGGTATATAGATATATAGTTTTTACTTGTACCAAAGTTAAACTATGTTATCACAAAATGCCTAATTCTACTATTCAATGTATTGCTCAACAAGGATGGCACAAAACACACTTGCAGCAAAAACCCGTTGCCATGCTTATCTACTATACTGAATAAACAGCCAAACACCGCATGACACACACAAAGCAGCTGTTAATTCTGAATTGGAACCAGTCGGATCATTCACTCACTTATAAAAATATTGGAATCATATAGATTTAAGCATTATAAAGGAGGAATATATTATTTAAAACATTTAAATAGTGCATATTGACATTTTGCATGTGGTATATATAAAACACAAACATTCATGTACAACACTATACAGTACACATTAGTTTTGATGTTTGGATACACCTGCGTCTGCAGACTGATAGAAAAATAACTGAAGACTACATTGCACAATGGAGCTGAATAAAATTGATAAATGGTCTCAAGATTAGCTTAACCCAACAGTTCTCTAAAAACCATCTTGCTGAATAAAAAGGCAAACCAACAGTGCACAGCTAGTTTAGTGCTTTCGTCCCAATTCCAAAGTTACACGCCAATAACCACAGTAAAAAAAAAATAAAAATAAAAATCTCTCTCATGCAGATGAAACCCAGTGCACTAAAAATCCCATTTTGAACCCACTCCATATGCTTACACGGCAGCGGTTCCATGCCAGTTAGTTCTTAGAAACTTTATGAAAAAGTTCATTTTTGGTCTTTCCTTCAGCAGTGTGAATATATGTTGACATCAGCCAGTCATAAAAACATGCAGGGAGAGCAGTCGCATGCACAACATGGCCACGGAAACTGATGTACACTGAAAAATCCCCAAAGCACCAGTTAAAATTAACACTTAGATTTTGCCAGATCAAAAACGGTTGATGGCTGTTGTGTGGTGGAGCATAAGCAAGCTAAATAATCGTTTAACACGGTGGATGTGATCATCAAAACATTGTTTCAGATCAGTTCTGAAGCTGAATCATGCAAGGCCCGTGTACTATTTTGCTTACATCACAAGGGTTAACCCACTTGTTTTTTGTTCCCCAACTGCATAACACATTGTGATACACAGCAGTCATTTCATCCCCTAAGACTGATGCTGTCCATTCTCAGGTGCATTTTAACTAGCGAGTTTAGCCCTTCATAAACTTGTTTCAGACACAGCAGAATTATGTAATTGACCTAGGCCAGCTCTTATCTGCTGAAGCTGTAAAAGCCTGAGCACCATCAGATTCCCGAAACAGAAATGTTTGTTCTGTTTCTCAAATCTTCTGAAGGGTGAGATGCAGTATCCAATTCAGACAAAACACAACTGAATAGAATGAACACAGTAACGTAAGTCCTGTAGGCAGCGTGTGAGAGAACTGTTCAGTTTTCCAAGTTTTAAAAATACACCAAGCAAGGTCACTTTCTGGTTCGTCCATTGTCATTCTTATCGAGGAGGAAATGTGACCGTTAAGTAGCAAAATCCATTGATTGTAATACATATTACCATGTGACAGATGTAATTTAGAATACCAGAAATCAAACAAAGTTGTTCCACAGAAGTTCTTTGAAAGGAATTTCTGTTCAGTTTTGGTGTTCCAGGAAAAGAGGTCTGCTGATTTTTTTGTCATTTTTTCCATAATAAAAAGGCAATAGTAGTTTAGAGTAGCATTAAGATATCTATATCTACCTTAATTTCTTCAGTAATGCAAAAAGTTGGTAGTAACAAAAAGTTGTCTTCAAAGTTCTTGAATGCTTAAAGAACAAAACTCTAGTCTTTTTGGGACAAGATGCATCTGTAATGTAAAACGCTGAAGGAAACCATGTGTTTGCTAAAGTTGGATAGAGCAGTCTCTTAAATTTAGAATGTTTTATTTGCTCTCTAGACAGGACCTATTTACCCTTCACACATTTTATAGTGGCACCACAATAAAGTGCACAAACTGGGTTCTTTCAACAATGCATGACAAAATGAACACAAGCACCTAATAAGTACTATGGTAGGATGAGGAAACATGTTATTCAGTGTTCTGAAGGAACAATCTATATTGATTTTGAAAAATCTTGTTTGCTGATAAGGACTTCTAAAAGCCGAAGCTTGGCCTTAATTTTCTTGTACTCCCTATACTCTTCAAGCATTGGAGTCCGATCTTCTTTCTGTACATTCCTGTAAATGGAAGAAAACATTTAAGTCTCAAGAAAATCCTGTACATCTCAGAACGTCAAACATCTCACACAGAGGTAGTATGAGTTAGGTCTCTCAGAATAATACACCTATTTGGAACTTGATGTATTGTAATAGCCCCAGTGCTAAGGAATTAAAGCTAGCAGGATAACTGACTAAAAATACTTGGGAGAAAGAAAAATCTGGCTAGATTAATTCAGCATAATCACCCGCAGCATATTTACAAAGCGTCCAAGATTTTCTGACAAAATTTTCCATAGGTGAATTTTTTTTTATTATACTGGGTATAACTGACAATTATAATTCAATTCTGAGATAAAGAATAATAATTAGATCTAAATAATATAATCCAATATTTAAAGTTATTCACTATAGACATTTGCCAGAGACTTCAATGAGCACACAATGAAGCCCTATTAATGGAAATCGATATCAGTTGCTGGCCGTGAATTTATGGCTGGGCAGAAGATAAATATAAATCTCCGTGATGCAAGATAAATTATACTAGACAAGATTTACTGTTTTCACGTTCATATATGCGTATGGATTGACTAGTACCTTGAGGAGAAAAAGCCAGCTACTGCACTGATTAATATCTGTAATATACAATGTACAGCAGCAGGTTATGACACCACAATTGACAGCTAAGTAGGAGGACTGTGAGGGAAGGAATATACAGGGAAGAGGGAAGGCTGAAGAACACATTGCCTTCACTATTAAAAAGCCCAGAAGAATTGATTATTTTATTGCCTGGTCCTACATTAGAAATGATTGTCCCTCATGAGACCACACACAATGAAAGAGTTCCTACACATGGATTGTTGGTGCAAGACAAATTAGATTCCACTTGCTCAGATTCTTGGTTTAATATGTAAGGAGTGAAACTATTTTGAGTATCAAGAATACCGTACTAAAACGCACCAATGTTGGGCATATTTAAGTGGACATTACAGATTCCTCTACTACAAAAATCAGTACTTTGGTTTCCTGAACAGAGTCAGTTTTTAAAATACGATAAATAAAATGCAACAGTAAATAAAAAAGAAGCATCAGCCTGATATTCATTCTGCTGCTAAACTAACCTGCCATTCTGTTGATAAAAACCCTCTTCAAACTCTCGTAAAGTTTTACGTAACTTCTTTTTCTCAGCTCTGGCTTTCCAAAGTTGCTCCAATAATTCAGGCCTAAAAATTAAGAAAGAAAGAAAAAAAAAAAAAAAAAAAAAACATTGGCCAAGCAATGAGAATATTTTTAAGAATGCAGATGAGGGTTTCAAAGTTAAAAAACTAGTTGGATGGATATTACACTGATTTTGCTCAGAAGTAGTTTGGTATCCAGTATATGTATGTTTGGGGGAAAAAACAATCCACCAACATAGGCTAATCTAATAAAAGAGAGACAATTCTTCAGTCATCGACCCAAAATTGTTTGAAACAACTTAGTTGGACAATTAAATACTTAGCTGAACAGTAAAAAGTCCTAGCTGTACACTCAGATGAAATCCTTTTCATCTGAATCATTCAACACATGCATTTGTTGAGAGCTACAGAAAGACAACTGCTATATTAAGAAACTACATTTCAGCATTACCAATCACTTCCTATTTATACGCACATAGAAGCTGCTCGGGTACTTGATAGTCGGAGATCCCGAGTCAGCTTTTCTTGACTTTCTTCAACATCAGACTCGGAATTTAGAACTGGGCTTGAAACAGACTGTGTTTGGACAGCAGTTTTTAAGATATCATTGAATTCTGATGACAAACTTTCTCCCTCCTCCTCTTCTTCCTGCATGGTGATAAAGTAGAAGTTCCAAATACAGATTTAAAACTTCTCTCTTGAATACGCAAGGAGGAACTAAAATATTTGATACTTGTTTCACTTACCTTAATTTCTTCAAAGAAGTGGGCAGTTTCCCCTTCTATAATGGGCTGTAACATCTGACTCCGCCTCTTAGTAGATGGTGATCCCTGCAATATTCCAAATTTGCTTTTTGTTATATACAAATGGATATTGAATAGTCTAAGAATTTACGTAAACAGTCAATCTTGCTCAATTCCGTTTCTGCAAATCACTGGCATTTCATTATCTAAATATATTTGCGTTCATAAAACCAAGACGACGAGAGACAAACCTACAAAATACTAACAAAAGGAGATCAGTAAAATCCTAAAAAACAGATGTCCTACAATGAACTACTCCAAGCAGATCACTGAACTGAAATGGACGTTACAATTTTAAGTTTTACAAAGATCAATGCTTCCTTATAAAGTACAGTCTCGTGCCCATCACTCCACTGTTTAAAATAAAATATAAACTCTCTCAGGCCATGTCTCAGACAATCTGCATTAAGTTCAAACATCTGCCTTCTCAATTTCCAGTCACACTCAAGACACAGATGCACAATCCAAACTCTATTAAGGGAAATAATCTCTATATCAGGCCAGATCCTCGCCATCTGAAAAATTAATTTGCACCATCAGAGTGGCACAAAGGAATCTTAGACCAATCCTAAAAAGGAGGCTGATGAGGATTCCCTCAGTATGGAGGGATCCTGGGTTTCCTGAAAGATAGCACAGTCAACTTTTTTCTGGCAGCCTGTCTCAGTGGCACCCTTCCGGACCATTCTCACCAATGCAGTCAGAGCAATTATAAACTTACATTGAGGGCTGCTTTGCTCACTGGCTGTCCCCAAGGATAGGGAAAGTGTCAGGGAGACTTTGCCATCCCACACCATCAATGGCCCTGAGCAGGAGGACTATGCCCTCGAGGTCTAAAAGGGAAACTCTGCAGCATGGACTGCTTTGCCATGGTTTTCAGATTAACCGTTCGAGAACCGACGATCACCTGACAACGCATGAAGAAACATTTGTCTTACTTACAAGGATGGGAGTAATGCTTGCTCTAGTCAACATCTGTTTCACAAGTCTGTATCGGTCATAGAGAGGTTTAACAATATGCCTTTCTTCTCTGGTAACCTAAGGAAAGAGATAGAAATACGTAACAAGTAGTATGCTTCACACACACAGCCGTCAGCTCCGACATCCTGCTCGGTTGGACCTTGCAAAAGGATACAGTTTATTTGTAACCTAATATTATAAAACTGAAGAGAATCACACGCCAAAAAGAAATACAGCTTTCAAGAACGATTTAAAGAAAAAAAGTGATGGGACAGAAGCTACTAGTTCACTTGAACGGCCCTAACTGCGCAGACCGCAGGAAAGAGAAAAAAGGACCAAGATTGGCGGAGGGCAGAGGCAGGGTGAAGACGAATTCTGACAATTCTCTAGAACAGCAGTTCTCAGCCACTGTGCCGGGACACAAAGGTGTGTCGTGGAAAATTGGTATGTCAGTTTGTCTCTGCTGCCCCCAACAGTCCACAGCCTCCCAAGCACTCCCAGCCCAAGCGCCAACGCCACGGGCAGATTGTAGTGTGTCACGCAGGGGATCATCATCTGTCAGGTGTGTCGCGATGCAACAAAGGTTCAGAACCACTGCTCTAGAAATTAGAACTGGTTTTATTGCAGATTCTCAGGCACTACTCTGACAGCATACAGAAGCTGGAGAGCCAACATAAATGGCTACCTGATGACTCCCTCAGCATGGGAAATCCAAGTGATGTAGTCAGCATAGCTAACTTCTACACCCCCTCTCCCCTTCCTGACCTATAACCCTACGGGGTCTAGGCCAGAGTACCACAGCACACTGATTATTCCCCCGCTTGGATACTGGCCCTCGAAGTGGAAGATGAAAGCAATTTGAAATGGGCTTGGGAACATCCAGTGGTTGGACAACTAGTGATATCCATCAGCAACACACATAGGGAGGCAGGCAAAGGCAACCGGATTGGAAGAAGATCCAGCAAGGACATGATTAGAGTGAGCAACTATGAATAAGTGGAAAGAAAAATACTGCTGCTGAAATCTAGCTGCAAGTTAATGCAATATATGAGGAATCTTAGATCCAAGCCTTTCCAAGTTTATAAACAGAATATACAAGCCCTCTGGTATTGAACAGATATTCAAATCTAGTGTATTTTACAAGTTTTCCTGTGGCTTTTATATTTTCCACTTTTATTGCATCTTAAAGCACTGAACGTGGTTTAGAGCTAGACATGTGTATTGTATTGATTAGATATTTGTATTGCTGGTTCTCTAGTGCAAACTGCACCTCTGCAAAATACCAACACCAAAACAAACAGAGAATTGGACAGGAATATTGCTTCCAACTTGTTCCAGTTTGGTTTTTCAGCATATCACAGTTTTAATAGCTTATCCTTAACTATCAAATGGCTGAAGTTCATACATAAATGGACATGGGAACCAGCAACAAAATTCTTTCCAGTAAAGTAGTTTCATTTCACAATTCAATTTACTTGATGAGCTTTTTTGTCCTTAAACTCTTCCAAACTAGATCAAAAGTCTTAATGTTCTATTTAGACAAACATTATCTCACATGTCAGAAGTAGTCTGCAGGCTTAGCGCTATATTGCAATGCCTAGCCACAGATCTGTTCTATACATTTTTAAAATTGCTATATATATTTTATACTCTGTAAGACAACAAAATATTACAATGTGTGCCTTTTGAATTTTCTATTTTTGTGAAATTTAAAAAAAAATTTGGTCATGCAAAATATAAGTGAGGAATTCAGTGATCCGAGGCAGAATTATCTGATTCGAGTCCTATCAAAAAGGCCTGAATCCCCAAAACAGTGATATGTGATTGTGTAAGAAATATTTCTCTTTTCTTTACAAGTCAATGGGCAGAATTCTGTGGCTACCAAGCTATACATACATTACATCAGGCCTTGGCAAATCAATGTTTCTGGTCACCACGGCGACCAGTTTTAGTAGCCTGTCACTTAGCTCCACTGCAGAAATGTAATGGAGGAGCACCCTCTGGTGACCAAAAGTAAAACTGTTGGCACCTAGCTGTGAGCCAATTTTGTCCACCCCTGCATTACGCTCCATAACTTGCCTTCAACATTAACGTTTTTCATTAGAAAAAAGCCCTACATGACGACTGAATGCAATCATGTTATTTTTAAAACTAAATAACTCTACTGAAGCAATGGAAACACAGAAATTGATTAGCACAACTGAGAGATTACAGTATCTCTTGATACAATAACCATGATAACAGTCGGCGTCCTCACTGAATGCAAGTTATTGCTGCCTGGGTGTATTTTAGAATAGCTTTGAGGAAGTTAAGAAAAGATTACCGGCCGTCCATGTTGACTTTCATAGTAAAGAAGACTTTTTTGGAGAGATGTTTTCTCTTCTGCCAAATGGTCTTTTGTCATTTTCTATTAGACAAGAATAATTCATATTTATATCAAACATTCAAGTACCTCTTTTCAATAGCGTGTCTAAATTAGGCACCTTAGAAAATAAGCACGTTAGCAAATCAAAAGGTAATGATATTTTATATATTCTGTACTTATCTAAAGAAAGAAATAATATACACGAATATTTTGACAAAACAAATAATGTGCTGTATTGATACATTTCTGTAGGCCTGAGAATAATACATTAGTGGCTTTAAAGTGGACATTCCTTACAAGTATTACAATCTTCTCCTTTCCACCTCAAATATCAACAAAAATATATCTAGAAGACTGTGAAGATCTGAATAAAAACATGGTTTTTACGCAGATGTTTCCTCAAAATTAAATGAAGTCTGAAATAAACCTGAGCTTTTTGCCAGACAGATAAGTTGAGTACTGATAAAATAACATCTCACATCACTGATGTTTTAATGCTCTTTTGCAGTATTTTAAGCTACTGTTTCTAAGGAATACCAGTTTATACATACTTTTATGTCTTCTGGCAAGCATCTTTCAACTCGTTTCTCCTTCAGTCGTTTCAAGATGAGTTCAAGTGTAGCCTCCTTGGTAGGCTTCTTCTCTTTCTGCATAACCCGTGGCTCATCTTCATTTTCTTCATCTTCATGGTCCAGAGAAGAGCCAAAGCTTTTTGGAAGAGTGTTACTTCGTGGACGCGTCTGAGGTATGAATTCTCCATCTGAACACTTGTGCTTTTCATCTAAATTAAGAAAATCCCCCATCACAAAGAACAATCGTTTAAAAAAACTCTTTACAACTAAACAAATCAAGACAGATGACAAAAGAACCAATAAGATGACACCATAAATTTTACGTACTCAACCTATTTTCAATTAACCCTTCCTAAAATCCCACAGAGAAGTGTAAATGGCTCCTGGTTTTGGGGAACATGTCAGGAGGATCTAGAAGTTAAATGATTTCTACTACCCCAGGGTTACTCTTGAATGTATAAATTATTTCCATTTGTGTGTGAAGCGATTTATCTTTCTTTGAAATCAAAAGCTATGTAGCATTCCATACCTTTGATTTGTTTTCTCAATTTGGTAAGCTCTGTCATCCACTTTAAAACCTTTGGATTGGCTGCAATATCACCATAGGAGGGCTGGAAAAAATACATTTGACATTATCTGAGCATTCTCATTAAATTGCTCTTGTCCCTCTCCTTATTCTCCATACTCAGACTATCTCATCTGAGAGCTCCAGCCAAACTCTGTGCCTCTTTTCCTTTGATCTCAACACTGGCTGCATGTTGCCTACTATTTTCCAGTCTGAGGCAGGAAGAGAGGGGCAAGATTTCAGGCAACATCAGGAGATTAGAGTGGAGAAGGTGGGTGAGTACAAGTAGGAGAAAGACCGTGAAGGAGCTCACTGGAAGAAATAGTCCCAAATTAACTTCCTTCCATCTACCAGAAACCCACCCTCCCAAGGCAGCGCTCCCTAACATAGCCACTACATAAAAGCAGGGCATATATGGGCAGACTGTCACTTTTATTCGCATTGGAGTTGCACCTTTCTCTGCCAGCATATCTTAATTGTAATGAAAGCGCTTGTGGAATAAGGTAAGTTTCAATAAAGAAAAGGTGACAGACTTTGGACTTGAAAACCAAAAAACTCTTGGGAAATTAAAAAAAAAAAACCCACATCAATCATTGTTAGGGTGTTCACTTGCAGACTAACTTACTTTACTGTTTTTGTCCTTTTCAAATTGTTCCTCAAATTGTCTTATTTTTTTCTGCAATTTCTTGACCAGCTGATGTGGTGTCTTGTCTTCCCGTTTGTCATCTTTTGAACTAAAGGACGCTCTTCGTGTTCTGAATTAAGAATGAAAACAGTCACAGATTTGGTATTTTTTCCCAAGACTAACACTTGCAGTTCCCCAAGTGCGGGTCACTCCATCAGCCAAGTAATCTCAAGGGTACAGAGGACGCCATTTTACAAAATGGCGTCTAACAATTTGATCTTCCGTGCACCGTAAGCATGTGGTCATGCAGTACAAAATTGGTGCGCTTCACGCAGGATGACCTCACACACCATGCGTGTGTGGAGAATGGCAGCTTATAAAGCAAAACGGTGTCCTCTGGACAGAGTGTGAAAGGCCACGCTGCATGGAAGATCCCATTTTAAACTGGTGTCCTCCATGCTCTTTAGGGAAGCAACACGTGAAAAATGGGGTCATGCAAGGAAAACGTAGGAAAGCTACTGCTGTAACCAATGTGTGCAACTGTGTATGCGCTATATGTATATTTATATGCACTTTACTGGTCACCTGTAACTCTGCAAAAGGGACTGATCGGGTTTTTATGAGTAAGCAGAATGAAGAGGAAAATTTCTAAGCCATAACCTCTTTTCTCTGATATTATACTTCCACTAATCCTCACTATAACGTCCTCAGATGAAAATATGGGGAGGTGAAATAGTTGCCAGTCAAGCGCCAAGTCATATACAAGAGCCACCCCTTACTCTTGCCACAAGATGATTTCATCCAAAAAGCAGTGAACTGTGACATCTAAAAACTATTATGCCATTACAAAACCCGCTTCCATGAGGAAAAACAATCTTTCCTTTAAACACAAATGTAAGGATCAGGCTGGTGAAAATGGTACCTCCAAATAAATAGGTAAAATATTTCATTCATTCATACAGCCATCAATCTCCCCAACAGAAATAAAGCTGCACACTTCCTATTCTGAGTGCTGTCTACTACAACTGTTATTGTTTCAGATTGCAGGAGTGCCCACAGCGTGACAACTGCTCTATAAACACAGGGGAAGACATCCCTGCACCAGAGAGTATACATCCTAAACCAATTCCTTCGATGGAATTTGTAGCAAAGACTTCTGCAGTACTGCTCCATCAGTGACTTAGAGACTGGCAAACTCAGATTAGAAACTTCAAGTTAATTTTTTGTATCACCGACTGCACAGGAGAAACATCATTAATTCAGAGCAATTCAGCTGAGTGCATGTTTAAAAGAACTCTAATTTTATAATACTTTGGGATATGGATTCTCTTATCTCAATGTCCTGGAAAGTGACAAGACATCGAGATAAGAGAATCTCTATCCCCAAATATTGAAAGATGAGAGTTGTTCTTTTAAATATGCACATGCCTGAACTGTTCTGAATTAATGCAAAAATCATGATTTTGTTGTATGGTGACCTATTTCTCCAAAGCACGACTGCCAAACGGAACTCTGAGAAGAGAGAGGATCCGATTGCGTTACAAAGATGCTCCTTCTTCATATTCACAACAAGTCCTCCCTAATTGGAGGAGCAGCACATTTTACAGAGCTCCATAGCTCAGTCTTTGCGAGAACTCTGCTCCAACAGAGATCTGCAGGACAAGCACGTCTTCACAAAGCAACACCCCAGCACCTGCTTTCTTCTTCACAGACTGGTCCTTTTAAGACAAAGCTACCTGCTAGTTATGACGTGCCAAGGCAGGCAGATAGCCCTTTTACAAAAGGGAGAATTATGTTATCATTTGAATGGCCACATAATCACATAGGTCACTTAGACCTTCAATTAGTTAACTGAGTCATGAGAAACCTCAGGATCTACAAAAGTAAGCAGAGGTAAGATTCAAATTATTTTTTATGTTGATGGTTTTTCTCAAATTGCTCTAATATACACACACCTAACAAAAGAAAGTGCTTTTGATGAGGAGTCTAACGTTTCTGGATCATGCAAGAATCGCTGGCTTTGTCCAAAATCCAAACTGCGATGCGACAACACTGGATGAGAGTCCTCCTCCAAGGGATGATTATTCATTCTTCCAGCTTGTGGGGAAAGCTGGGCTTCTCCAGATTCGTTGTCCTCCTGCCAAGATTTAAAGGCAGGAAATGGCTCTACAAAATACAAACAAGAACACAAAAATGGAACTAGTCTATTAAAAGAATAGTAATACAGTGTCAAAAGGAGAAATAAATGTGTATTCAATACTTAATATTGTATGCTATAAACAATGTGTCACACACAAAGTGAATAAATAGAGAGAGATACATTAGAAAGCTACAAATTCTGTCAGGTGCTTCAAAGTATAGCTAATGAGTATGCATTTGTTTTGCACAAATCAACAGCGCATTGTACATTATTTCTAGAGGTAAACAACTTGGAAATTATGGGAAATATGCATTTTTGGTAAGAGTTGCAGTAAATTACAGAGCAGATGGATTTCCAGAGTATGACCAATATATTTATATAGTTATCCTCTTGACATTTGAATGGTAGTGGGTAAAATGGACTCTGTCAATTAGTTTAGGCCAAATGTCTAGTCTTCTCTGGGAGGAAGAATTGCAGTGACAGTTCAACACTACGCCTGAAACTAGGCTGTGCTGACAACATTGCTTGTATTGGTTACACAAGAAGGTAAACAAAAAGGAATTACAAATGTCAAGCTGCGTTATGAGGAAGGACACATTTGTTGGAAGAGACTGCTTTTAAGCAGGGGTTTACAAAACCATGGAGAATCTTTAAAAGGTTGAAAGTTACTTAAAACTTTCATGAATCAGTTGAGAGTGTCCTTTAAAATTCTGGAATATGTTTTTTCTTGCTGTGTATTACTGAAGCAAATAAATATTGCCCAGCAGTTTGCTTGTATTTTAAAGAATAAAAAATAGCTTATTTTTCTTGTCTAGAGGTAACAGAATCTGTATTTTCCAGTGAAAGTCTGGAATTTGAAAACTGAGTTCAAAGAGTGCAGAATGACAATAAACCCACAATGTAACATTCAAAAATAACCCTTGTACCTGCTTCCCACTGAAAAAGAAGTTGATAATTTTTTACAAGTCAGCTGTTTAAATGAGAGTAAGATACAATAAAGGGAAGCTTTTTCACTTGAAGATGAAAATTGTCCCAAGACGTGGGAACAGCAGGTGAAGGGCTAGTTAGAAAGCAAACCATAAACCATAAAAAAGGCAGATAACTGAACGTATGGTTAACCATACTTACCCTCCCCTTCTCTCTGCAGATGCATTGTTTTGAAATCAATGAGGGGGAAAGTGATAGGGCATGACGCTAATAAAATGAAAAAGAATGGCAAAAATACTAAAGTGAACACACAGCACAGTCAGAACAAACCATACATACATAACATGAAAAGCAAGAAGATACAGTACCAGGGGAAAGCATTCCCACTGCACAATTACTCATTTTGGGCCAGGTCCTGAGCACTCTCAACTTCCAGCAACTTCAATGGCAATTGAGTGTCCTCAGCACTTGCCAGATAAGGCTGTGAACTGAAAGGCTTTACAAAGTTTTAACAAAGGAACAGTCAATATTGACTGCAGTTCAAATAAAAACTCACACGCCTTGCCACATCCTAAGAAATACACAAATTTAAGATAAAGCTTTTGCTCACAGCTTGTAAGTAATGGAAATCAGTAATTCTTACATACACTGGACAAATGTGGAAAGCTTCTTCTTCCTCCTATTTCCTCCCTCTACCCTCAGTGATAAGATTAAACGATTTGTGTCACTGAGCTTGCTTTTCTCACTATTCAAACGGAAAGCTTTCAATGCCATTTGGATGAGGCAAGAATCATATTGTCACAAACCTTATAAGATTCTGCTGACAAAATTTTATAACAACTCCCAATCTTGCAAACAGTTTTGCTCAGGTGCAGACTTTGATTTTTTTTTTTTTTTTTTTTTTAAACACAGAGCCCACACTCATTGGCTTAAGCAGGATGTCAAAGGGTCTGGACCAGCATAAGTGCTTGGAAGATTGGGGGCCTGAAGGTAACTTCTAATTTTAAACATGACTGGAAAAACTGAAAAGTGGAAAACATCCAAACCTAGAACAACTGCAGCAATAAAAATCAAGCAAATTGTCTTGCACACAATATCATCATGAGTTTACAACCCAAAGACATGTGAAGTAGACATCCTACTATCTTTTAAAATAAAACTGACCATAAATTTAGCTTAAGAAGTAGATATATGAAATCAGGGAATATTCTTTACATAGAGAATTCGTGAAAACAAAGGAAAATGAAAGCTACATATGTCTTATAAGAATATATAATGAGAACAGATTGACATAGTGTACAATAAAACAAAATATAATTAAGCACTCGGAATGAAAACGTGTAAATTACTTGTCTTTAGCTACGCGTAGGCCAAAATGTTCAAACTTGGATGTCTAACTTTTCTCAAAGATTGAAAACTTGGCCTCAGGATCCTTAGCATCCTGGGCATAGTTAGTCCTGCCTCCCATGGCATTCCCTCCAAATGTTAAATTTTACTAGCACCCAAGTGCACAAAGTGGCAAATAATTCAAACATATAAATAAAACAATTAGTTCCTTCTGACTCGAAGCTAGCCATTTTGCAAGGTGTGGAAGGGAACATGTGGATTCGTGGGGGGAACTATTGTGGACACCAAGCATAGGCAAATAATATGCACAGGTAAAATGAGCATTATCAAACAAGTGACAAACCAGCGATTTTCTCAAACGATTATCACTGTTTGATCGTCAGAGTGTAATAAACTACCTGAGATGTGCTATATCTGCTTCATGTGTCACTATGTACACTTTAGGAATATTTCATTAAGGTTTTTAAGTCTGGTCAAAGCGCAACAAGGGAAGGAACAGCGTTTTTTCTTGGGAGTTTGCAATCTATCAAGGATTGCCAGTGATTTATTATAAGCCACTTAAACTTGGTTCTCAAAAATATGTCACCAGAACAGCTAGATGAAAACACAGCCTTACTTCCACCTGTTTGCACCAGGTACTAATCTGTTAAGACACGCTCAATCAAACAGGAACTGGAGCTGTAAACCCAGCTCCGTAACTGAAGTAGCACTACGCTGACCAGACGCCATATCTGGTTGGCTTAGTGCAATGTGTAAAGGAGTAGTTAGGAAGTTGGCAGGAGATACGCAAGGTATTTTACGTACCTTGTGTATCTCCCGTCAACTGCCGGCGAAAAGCGCAGCAAGTATAGACTAGGGCTCAAACAGTTTAAAACATTCTTGTTAACCCCCTTCAAAGCCCAAACTTCGGAGAACTTGGAAGGAAAAGTTATTTTTAAAAAGTTTAATACCTCTCTTGAACAGAGCTGAAAAGCTTTCAATCCTCAGTTTTAGGTTTTCCAATGAAAGAGGGAAGAGAAGACTTGACACTCCTACTATTTCTGAGGTAAAAAACAAGTTTTTGGTTTTTTTAAAAATGTTCAGGCCTAATCAAAAGTAAATTGTGTGGATAAATGTTTAACTCCTTATTTTTGCACTTCAATAAAACAAATATTTACTCTTGTCTTAAATCATTACTAAAGGCTGATGCACTTTAAATTTTAAAAAAATGATTTGCAAGGAACTACTTTGTGTACATCATTTATGACGGAAGATTAAAGCACAGATTTCTAGGAGACCCAAGGATTTACATGCCCCCAGCATTTTAGGCACCTAAAATCCCTTGGGTTCCTTAGAAAAATCTCAGATCTAAAACTTGGTGGTTTGCTACTTGGCTAGGGATTGTTTTGTTTGTTTGCTTTTTAAAAAATTTTTGCTCACTTCTTTCAACTCCCAAACAGTTATTTTCTTCTTTTCAATTTCCAAAGGGCCTCTTCTTAAATGGGATATAGATTAAACTGCTGAGATGACCAAAATCCTATAGTCATAGCCAGGTATAAATATGCATTCTTCAGACAAAAACTAATGAAAAAACAAGCATGAGAGGTTAGATAGCTAGCATCCGAATTAATGAAATATTTATTATCAATTTTGAATATTCTACAAACTCAAAGTAAAAATTACCTTCCCATTCATCACCATCAGACACATTCTTCAGCTCTAGATGTGGTAGTTGGATACATATTGCTTCCTCAAGAACATTAACATTTTTTTCTCCTGATATTTCTGATTCAGTGTTTGCATTCAGGTCACAAATCTTGCTACTAGAATCCTGTATTTAAATAAACAACACATTTTATTTTCATCATCTGGTAACTGGGCACCAGGAACTAGCATGTGCCAATCCCACTACTGTCATTACATGAGAAGTTAGGATATTGCCATAAACCTTCCAACTCCTTTTAAGAATAACTAAAATTTGTACAACACTCTGAAAATATAAAGAACTATACAAACATTTAAAAAGAAAGCTACCTTACCAAAGATTTGTTCAGGAAAGAATATTTCATTGATAGAAGTCAACACAAAGCCATCTGATGAAGTTTTCTACTAACAGACTACACACACGAGAAATTATCAAAACCCTAACCTGAAGTTGATGACAGTGGAAAAGCAGTGGAAAAATTCAGCCCATAAAAATACAGAAAAAGCAAACGAAAGAAGCAAATTCTTACCAGAACCAACTGTGAAGACATTTTATCATTATCAATTGATTCACAATCTTGCCTAAAAATAAGAGACAGATGGTTATTGTTTTAAATAAAGATTATTAGCAGCAGTAACTGCTGGTGATATTCTGCTCTTCACCAGTAATGACAACCCTATTCTCTAGAGACGGAATCAGACAGCTAGGAAACTGGCCAACGGTTAGTCTCATTTGTGTGGGGGACTTTACCCCTAACATATAAAGACCTTCAGAAATCCCATTCTAGTTCTGTCAATTATTGCAAACAAGAGAACAACAGAAGATATTTTACTGCACGGGTGAATAGCAAATATGACTGTACTTTTAGATTTTAATTCTTCATTCTGCTTTCCCCAGCCCAGCAATCAAGATTTGAGAAGCAGTAACAACCAAGGTAAGTTCATTTTGGAAAGCTCTCAGAACACATGGCTGTGCGAATATGCAGTCAAACAATTGTGTTTTTGCCTTGAATCTCTCTCTCTGAATGAAACAAGTTCTCTGAACTTGGATGCCAACACTACAGAACGTTCTTCCACCTCATCTTTCATATTTTTTAAGTGGAAAGCTCATAAATGCTCTTTTTTGCCTCAGTATATTATTTTATTGTTACCAATTACAATAAACCATTTACATTTTAAAAAATAATCGACAACTTCCAATTGAAATTAGTGAAACTGAAATGCATACCTTTCACTGTTGTTTTCTTCATCAACTTCTGCATCATCATTACATGGCTTCAACAATATGCCAGCAGTCTGTGGGCAAAACATTAAGTTTAGATTTTTTTCAGAATGGTATTTTGTAAAGTGAAGGCCTGCCTGGCAAAAAGAAGGCCAGGGTTTTTTGTGGATCATCGAAGTCAGGGCCAACTTTATGATTTCTTAATATTCAAATGAAACCAGCAAACAGTGCCTTTTACACAAATAAATAAAGAGAACATGCAGTGCACCGCACTAGAAGTACAGCAGTAGCTTTCTATTTTCAGCACAGCCATAAGATTTCTTTGTTCACCTATGTTTGTTTAGGCTGTGGGCAGCATTTTCACTGGAATGTGCTAATCTAAGGGCACATTTTGGGTCTCAACATTATCTAAATCAAGATAATTATGCTGGATGAAGGCTTGTGCTCAGAATGTGTAAAATGAAACATCTGATGAACTTTCTAAAAAGAGACATTAAGCCAGGTTACTAAATAAAGCAGTAACAACGGTGATGTAAAGAGATGGAGAAATGTTGCCCATTTCAGAAAAAAATGTTAGATGGGAACATGTTACCGTTTTGTTTGTTAAATCCTAATGCTGATAAGATGGCTTACTCCAGCTTGGCGTTCACTAATTTTTAAAGCGTAGATGCTACTGTAACCAGGTAAAACAAAAATGGATTTCCATAGATGGTACCTTTTTAAAAAGCAAGCAGGTTATTTGCGGTAGTTACTCCACAGAGTATGAAATATAAGAAAGACCCCTAGTCTTAGCGTCTGAAATGCAAAGTTAATCAGGCAGCACCCCTATCAAATGAAAACTATACTCAACAAAATAAATACAAATTCATGTACAGCAGCCAGTTCTGCAAAACAGACAGCCTTCCATCAAATAGGGCCATTGCTTTCTTTATATATGTACAGTTTCAGCCTCACTGTTCTGGCCATTCCAGCTCAGGGAGCTGATTTCTTCCTACCTGTTTCGTGTTCAGTTGCAGATGGATTGCTAAAGATCCATAGGCTTATATAGTGTTTTTGGCATATGAGGGCAGATACGTTTTCATCAGAGAGATGCATGACTGTATATAGTGTTATAAAGCTGCTTTGGATGAAAAATGCCAGGTAGGTTTTCACATGATATTTTCTGTAACAGTACGTTATGTGATTCTCATCTGAGCCGTCAGACTAATGAGAGGCTATAAAAACCCTAATGTCTAAAAAAAAAAAAAAAAAAAATGTGCTCTTGGAAGTGCTGTGTGCATCCAATTAAATAAACAGGCACAGCGCATGCATGGCAAAAGGCAAAAATGGCCCAGCGATCTCCACTGTGCTGAACTTCAGGTACAAACCGCAGAGTGCATCCATGGAAAAACAAACAGGACTTCAAGGTGTTTTAAAAAGATCAATTTTCCCCTTCAGGTTCTTAGTATCTGGACTTCAGATACCACAAGGGAAGATTCACTTTTCAAGTGTACAATTCGTTACCACAGTAACTGCTGTCTTGCAAGATACTGTGTGTGGTCAATGCAGATCTCAGTGGAAGTACCCACGCACTCCACACGAGCGAGACCAGATTCTTTGTGCTAGCAGTGTCCGCCAGGGCCATGCACTCATTCTGAGCCTCCTCGGACTCCCACACAAAAGGACAAACGATGGGATGACTCTGAAACCTGCTCAGTTTCCTTTCAATTCCTGTGTAGCTGAGGATGCTGGAAAGCAGAATTGGATGGCAGATCTTGGGATCCACATTGACTATATCATCATGAAGAACTACAGTTACTGTAGGGAAGTGATATACTTTCCTCTTCAAGCATGTGTCACCATGGATCGCACTGTGGGACACAGGCCAGCAGTACCTCTTTGGGGGTGATGGGTGTGAGGAGTGCTGATGGTGTTAAATCAAAAAGATTGATGCACTGCCCTTTCAAACTTGGGATCTGCCCTGGCTACCATTTCAAGGGCATAACATAACAAAATTCAGCTTCCTTCAAATCTCTGGAACTGGCACATTTCTAAAAACAGGCTGATGGGGCTGCCTGTACCCTGGTGAAGTTCAGCTTCACATTTCAGAGGGAGAAGTTTACAAGTCAATTAGGAACGGGTGGAAACGCACTGTGTGATGCACTTGGGAAGTCTGAGGAGTTTGCCACAAAGGCCTGGTCTTCACAGAGGGCTTAGGTCAATGTAACACTGCTAACGCTGACCTTCTACAGCCTGCGTATACACTAACATGGCTGAAAGGTCAAAGTAAGTGCAGTTACAAATCAACCTTGGAACTCCACCCCCCTAAGAGGTGTAGCCTTTAAGGCGAATTTAGTAATTCACCTTAAAGATCCACAGCTGGGAACACCGACAGCCCCAGCGGGGGGCTGCTCAGCCCGCAGCAGGGCTGTGAGGGACAGCAAGGGGGCTACCCAGCCCACAGCGGAGCTACAGGGGACAGCAGCAGCCCCAGGGTAATGGGGACATGAGAAGCCAGAGCATGGAGTGTCGTGTGGACACTCTCCTCCGGTTTTATGATGTCGATGTACGAACATCAACTTTAGATGGCGCCCGAGGGTAGACATTGCCAAAGAGATGCACAGAGAGCTGGAAGGTCTTGATTCTGTCTAAATTAGTAGAGTTCTGGAGAAATCTAGAATGTGAAGTTATTTTCTTCTGGAGAGAAAAGTTTTGGGAAGACAAGTAAGGTGACTGACTGGGGTGAAATTCTGATACTATCTTGGGCTGTGGTCTCATCACCACCTTGCTCCTGTGAAATGGAGTGTAAATTATTCTAACCATAAAAGCTTAGATATTGTTGACTCTTCGTGCTGACAGGACGACAACCAAGAAAATCATCTTGACGATAAGGCAGTACAGTAAACATTCTGATAGATGTTCAAAGGGCAGTTCCATGAGCCAAAAGTGGACCATAAAGCAGAACACACACTGATATATTTGAAGTATAATGTTTGCTCTGAAATTCGGGTTTTAAAATTGTGGACACATCCACTGATCTATCACAGAAAAAATCTTAATCTTGCAACGTGTCGTTTCTGAACATAATTTAAGATTCCCAGCCTGCAAAGATTACACCCTGGCTTAAATTTATGCATAAATTAAGCCTATGTACAAGTCTTTTCAGGTCTGGGATCATAGCTGGCAATATTACATTAAGATCATTGCACATATTCTGGTCTCTAGAGAATCTTATTTCATGGCAGGGACCTCACATGCAAGAAAGCCTTCTGATGGGATCAGCATAAAATCACCATCAGTCTAGCTAAGATTTCTGCAATAAAAGTGATTTTTAATACAAGATTAAAAAGCTAGATTCAATAAAGCTCAGCCTGCATTTTAACAACAAAATCAAAGTGTTAAAAGAGAATCAGTATCAGAAAAAACCCTCCCTGGCTACTTAAAACCACAAATGACTTTCAATATAAAAGGCTACTAGTAGATGGCACAGGGTGGGGGTCGGGGGAGGTATTAAGCTGCTGTCTTCTGTCTTTCATAAACAAGTTCATGTTTTCCATCTGGCTAATTTTAAAATCTAATAGTATGGTTTTTAATTTTACTCCAGGTGGATAGCAGTTCATCAAAAACTATTTATAAAGGCATTTAGTATTAAAACTTAAGAAAACTATGGAGAATAATTATGCTCAGAAGTTTTGGTTACCCAAAAACTAATATAAAAAAGAAAATAAGTGCTAGCGCTGCAGTGGTATACAGAGAGAGAAAATTAAGGGACATCATTTCTTAAGTAATCAAAAATAAAATCAGATGGCTGAAGACCAAGGCCTGGTCTATACTGAAAATGCCGCATCGAGCCCCATGGATCTACGCAGTGGGATCAGTTGAGTAGGGCCGGTGTACACCTGCTCAATCGATCCCAGGAACACTCGCCTATTGACTCAGTAACTCCACCCCTCCAAGTGGAGTAATGCTGTGTTGACAGGACAGCCAAGTAAAGACACCATGGTAAGAATAGCTAAGTCAGTGGGAGATGCACCTTCTGCGGCAAGCAGACTGCATATCTCCTGTTCATTTTGCTGCTGTTCAATTATGCCTAGTGTACATTGTGAGGCTGTTTTGTGCCTTAAAAAGAGAACAGGAAGTTTAGATATTTGATTACATTAGCAGTAATAATTATTTATACCACAGTAGTGCTGAGGAATTCCAATCAACTGTCAGAGTCCTGTTATGCTAAAACCTATGTGAACATGTAGGAAAAAGAAAGTCTTTGTCCAAACAAATTCCAAAGGGGTAGCCGTGTTAGTCTATTGTAGAAAAACAACAGAGTCCTGTGGCACTTTTAAAGACTAACCCATTTATTTA
>ML685834.1:4460638-4501808 GCA_007922175.1 Pelusios castaneus
TCTGCACAGAAGCAAAGATGGAATCAGCTGCCATCACAGCAGCAGTGCCTGGGGCTAGAGATTGATTGAGAAGAATCCGAAACTGCTTCAAAAAAAAGACAGTGGAGGAATGGGGGGGGGGGGGAAGGAAGGAACACGTGTCCCCACTACAAAAGCCTGTGGGAAGTACGAGGGAGGACTGGGAAAAAATTTAGTAGAGTGTAGATGACGCTGGGGTAGGAGAGCTCAACAAGTGAGATACAAGCCCCATTTTGAGTTTGGCAGAAGAGGCAACTGAATTTACCCAAGGCAATAGAGCAAAGCAAAGCAGAAACCAGGTCTGTGGTCTAACTCTTACGTTCTAAACACAAGGCCATACTGCTCCAATATATAGAGAGCTCCTCTTCTCCTCTTACCTGATCGTTTTCTTCTTCCTCATACACACAATCAGGCTGTATAACTGCACTGTCTAAATCAGGGCAAGGCAACGTTTCAAAGCAGTCTCTAGTATTTTCACTGCTATTAATATTATCTTTAGTAACATCATCCCTAAAAGAGGCAGAAATAAGCAGTTCAGAAGAACATACAACCATCTTGTTTCATGGCTTCACATGTTCAATAGACTTATTGAAAGCTTTTTATTTAAAAATCCTGACACCTTACAGAAGTCCGAACATTGCAGATTATTTGCAACAAAGCTCCCCTGAAACCACAAAACTACTGGCACTACCTGTAGTGAGAAAAGCTATTGCATTTGGAACTCTCAATAAAACTACTCAGAAGAAGGAAAAATCAAAATTTGTTGGAATATATATGTACTTTATAATCAGTTGAGATTCTAATGAGCGTTAAAGAGTACAAACAAGGGCATAGGTGTTTCCTCTGTAAGAACAACCTTATACAAGAATCTTGACCATTTCGTCATTGACTGGTTTAAATGTAATCATTCTAGGCTGGATAACAAAAAAGTACCCTTCTAGTTATTAAGGGTGATCTTTATAGTAATAATCTAAGTACCGGCATGCGTTTATTACTTTAAGCACTGAGGCCAGCCATTCATTCACTGCCTGCTGCCATGTGTAGCAATGAATAATGGTGACACTGAAGACCAATAAGACTAAGGGTTTGCATACTCAGTGCATTAGTTCACACTAGAGGGGTGTAAATTCTAGTGTATATTAGCATGTTCTGCACTCACTGGGACGCACTAAAAGTTCCCTAATGCAGGTTAATGTTTCCATTTCCAACAGTTCTATTTTAATATGCATGAGGGATTTCAGTGCAGAGCAGCAGGGTCCACATGGGCCAGCTCGTGCATTAGTACACACCAGGGAGTGCGGACACCTACTTGAACTAGTATGTTGCACACTGTGTATACAAACTCTAAATCTGATGACATCCATTTCCTAGGTATCAGTTTTTGGTTTAAAATATAAGAAATGGATTAAACTAACTAATACCATAAACGAAATCTTTCACTCAGTTGGTATTGGGAGACCTTTACGTTCACCATTTAGGAGATTAGCGGTTTCTTCCATTTCTAGCAAATTTGTCACACTTTATTAAACCCAAGCACGGGGTTTTATTTATTTATTTTTAAAGTCTTAAGATTTTTCTGAGAGGATTGCAATGATTAACTGTCCACTCAAGAACATTATAAAACAACTGATTACCTCAGGACTGCGCACCTTTAAGTTTACCATTCACAAAAATGAAGGGGTTGGTTCTAGAACCAAACTGATAGACGCAAGCAGACTGGTTAAAGTCTTTAAAAACTTTTTTTTTTGAAGGGAGCTTTTTTAAGCCTTCCCTCCATTTACTAGAAATGTGTGAAAAGTATTTTACATATTCAGATATACACGTCTAATAAATTGTGAAGTATTAATAAAGAATTATGAACTACCACAGAATTTTTGAACAGACACAAAGAGGCAGTATCTATGCGATAAATTAGAGAAATATGTGATAAAATATATCATGAACCTTTGACCACCTGGCCTTCCCTCTTTTTACCCCTCTGCCTCCAGGGACTTATTCCAAAATATCAACATGCTGAGCTGCTTCAAATATCTTTTAACAAGCGCTCGCTCTATACAAGACGTCCAGTAAAACGGGTTGAGAGATTAACAACTATTCTCTTTGTTTTTAAATTTAGCTTTCTGCCAGTATTCTAAGTTTTCAGTAATGTGGTCTCTGAATCATACCCTTTTACTTTGCATGTTTCCTTTGTGTTTGGTCTTGTAAATAGTGTAAATAATCCACTGGCTCCAATGTTTAAAGGGCTCAGAATGCCTAGAAGGAATGTTACCACAGGGTGTCTATTAATCCGCAGTGGCTAGGATGAATACAAGTACTGAAATGTAGCATCCATGCCAAAAAAGATCTTTCAGTTTTAAGAGAAACAAAGAAGTCCACCCCCCTGTGATGTAAGCCTGGCCACCCACTAAAACTCTCATGAAGTATCAAAGGAGAGAATGCTTATGAACAGAAGGACTTTCAGGCCATGGTAAGGTTTTACTTATCATAAACTCACGAATCAATGATTCAGGCCTTCCTTCTCATCCAGCAAATGGACAGGACCCTCTGTCCAACAGAGGGGCCCCAATGTTTGCAGAAGAGTTGGCAGGATTTGACTTATTCAGCCCCATAAAATGGATGCATGGCCTCTGGTAAGCTTTTTGGCACGTCTCTAGGGTGCGTTGTTGTTTTAGGGTTAAGGTAAAAGCATTACAGAGAAAAACACAGTAAGAAAAGATGTGATTACTGAGGAGGAGCAGTGTGACAATTTATAACTGCAGGAAATACACTGGTCACAGATTTACTTCAGAAAGAAAGTAAAGGCACTGGTTGTTTAAGCAGTCTGGCTTGCTATGGCTATCCCAGTACAAACCTGGCAGCTTTTCTGTCTTAAAATTCTGGCCAGGTAGGAGTGAGATATGGGTCTTCACCAAAGGGAGGTGACAGCTGGGAGCCTAAGGTGAGTGCCTGTGGTGTACCATGCAGTGGAAATACAGGGGCAGTTATCCTCAAACTGTGAATATTATCATCTCCAGTTCCATCTCTCTCTGCAGGCTGTGATTCTTTAACATAAGACTGAGTTTTTATAGTAACTTGGTCAAAAATAATTTTAGCTTGCGTGTGCTTGTCTGCTCAAGTTTTAAGTAATGTAGTGGTCATGAAAGGTTCTTGATTGAGAGCGCGGACAGAAATGCAAGCTTCCAAACCCTGCCATGCCCATCACCTCTCCTGGAATCTGGAGAACTTCTGCCAGGAAGGACCAAAGCTAGGGGTGAAAGAGCAATTTAGGCATCATGCCCATTCAATCATTAGAACAAAATACCTATAGCTGAGGGTCCTGGTGTCAATTAAACTGTCCCCCCATCTACTGACTTGTGTGCAGGGATGTGTCTCACCTCAGTACCAAACTTGCAAGGGGAAATATATTAAAATACTTACTTTTAGAGCAAAGAATAGCAACAAATAAAATTTGAGTTCATTTAAAATTTATGGCAAACTCAAATTTATAAACACACAAAAACTTCTATTGGGACTTTTTATCAAGTCTGAATTCAAATATGTGCCCCTAAACAATGCATTAGAGAGATAAAAATCCTTACTGGTTGTTTGATCCTTCCTCATACCTATTCATATTTTTTTCTTCACTATTACCGACCAATCTGCGTTGCTGTAAATTCTTAAGATCATCATTTATGCTGCTCTGGAGATCGAAAAGGTGCTGTTCCACAGCTGCTCTAATGGTTCTTTCTAAAATGCTAACAAATACAAGCCAGAGAATTAATGTTAAAAATAGATATTTACTCTTCGTGGCATCAGTGGATTTTTGTAGGCAGAAAAGTTTTTTAAAAATAAATAAATAAATAAATAAATAAAATCAGCCCTTCAAGAGATATGTAAATGTAGGCTCCCTGATACATCAAAACAAGACGAAACAAAAATCTAAGTCTAACTAATCTCTCAAATACGAACACAGCCTTAGCTGGAGTCATTTGCTTACTGAATAAAGTTTTAGTTACATACAAAATGATAGGCAAGAAATGTATACCATTTATTATATTTACAGTATGGCAGTGGACAAGACACCTTAAGCAGATCAGGACCTCATAAGGCCAGGCACTGGATAAACATAGTTAATGACAATCCCAGCCAAAAGGGTTTATAATGTAAAAAAGATAAGACATGACAGGTGAATGGGACAAACAAAGCAGAGGGGAGGAGTATTGAAGCAGTGTATTTTAATACAGACTAGCTATGGTGGCATGTCTGCCAGCTAGCAGAAGATAACATACAAACGTCAACAGACGCAGTTTTTTCTAGATCGCTTAACACCTGTCTGTTCTGGAACCATTTGTGTTTACTTTTCCTCTGCAATTATATTTGAAATCAGCTGAACATGGCCTCACGCTACCAGTTAGAAGAAACTGTAAAACTACCGGTATAAATGCAAAAACTTAATGGCAATTTTGGAATTGTTCCAGAGTATATAAAGAACCCATCCAAAGAAAGTGAAAAAAAACCAAACAAAACAGGATATTTAGGAACACGGGTACTGCCATACCACAAAAGCCTGTGGTTCCATGGCCAGCTGAGTACAAAATGCATAAATATCATGAGCTCCTTTTACTTCTAAATGCTATATTACATTTCGTAAAGCATATGTTCAGTAATGAAAGTCTGGTGTATAACTGTTTTGGTCAAACGTATTTGATGCATCTACCTTGAAAGCATGCCTACTACGACACCAACTGGTGGAAGGAAAAGACTGGGACGCACAAATTGTATACATTAGTTATACTTACTCTGCAGAGGCCGGCAAGATGCTTATGGGAGAGAGATGAGCACTGAAATAAAGAAGAAAAACGTTATCGTCACTGAGACTTTCAATACTACATAAATATTTTGGAAGACAAAAGAAAGCTTTGGGGATACTAAAAAATTATATGGGCTCAATGAAACATACATAAGCATGCAGTAAACACATTGGCTAGCAACAGTGTCACCATGTCCCAAACCTGAAGAGAAGCACGGTAAAACTGGACCAGTATGTGGATAAGAGAGGTCTTAAGAAACACTATATTTTGCAGAGAGTTGAGGGAGCAGCAATTTTGTAGTTACAAGGAATTGACAAACCAATTCTCCAGAGGTTAGGAAGCCCTGAGCTGCTGTAGGTGAAGTTTTTCACACATGAGGTACTAATCACTTGCTCCTTAAAGACTGTGTGACACTTCACATAACATAGATGTTAACCTCAGAGCTCGCAGCAAATTCCAAATCGTTCTGCCTCCCTTGCTTGCCTCTACGGTTCCAATTCAGTAAGGTTCTTCACTGTCTATGAAACTGTTGCATAGTTATATTGTGCACTGTGAGAAAATGCTGCAGTCCAGATAGACACTTACCTCACTGGGTTTTTGAGGCTTTGGCTTGATCTACACTACAGAGTGAAGTCAATGTAAGGCAGCTTACACCAACCTAATTACGTCAGTGTACGCATTACAGCCTTGCTCATATCAGTGTAAGTGTCCTACTCCACCGATACACCACCACCACGTCCATGAGAGGCGTAGGGCTTATATGACAGTGTAATTAGGGTGACAGAGTCCGTGTAGATACTGCAGGTTACTTAAATCAGCTGTTGGCTCTCGTTTATTGATTTCACAAGTACCTGCTAGGGAAACTGGCAAGACTGCCAGTGGAAGTGAAGAGCCTCCATGCAGTCAAGCTTCCAGCAGGAAGCCTGGAAACAGCTGGGGCTTTAGCTGGAGGCCCTCCCCCCACTCAAGCTTTCTTGTCAATTTCACAGCTCCAGCACACAGCTGTGAAACTGATAAGAATGACAGCAGAAGCAGAGATCCTAGGCAGCAAGGATGTTCCCTGCCAAGAACCAGAAGCCTCAGTGCAGCCTGGCTCCCAGTGGGGAGCTGAGGGGGTGAAGGGAAGGTGGGGAGCAGCAAGCCCAAGGACAGCTGGGCTCCCAAGAAGGAGCTGCCTGCAGATGCTGAGAGCTCAGGCTCTCAGCTTTCCCATACTGCCCCTTTTAAGTCAGTGAAAACAGGTCCAGGTGAGGACGTGCACACCAGAAGGAGGGCAGTGTGGCCAGGAACCCACCACAGTAATTACTGCGGGGGCTGCATGTCGACCTATGGTAGGTTGACTCAAGTTTGTAGTGAAGGCATGCCCTTAGTTACCTGTTATAAAGCACTTTGCATTTTGGTGCTTTGCACTCAAACACATCTAAGTATTATTCTGAACACTGTTGAATTTGGAAGCATGCTAAATTTCTTTGCAAGGCACCCTAATCAACCAAACACAAACATCTTTATTTTCACACCTTCTCAGTTCTGAAGCTCCAATTTTGCACGCTAGCAGAAATAAAATGATTGCTCCAGAACAAGTTTTTAGACTATCATAAACTTGCTTGTAGTAACCAAAGAAAACCAAGTTCTACTGCAAATGACACACAGTCGCAGCCTTATTATGCCTGTCTCCTGTCAGTGATAAGACTAGAAAGAAAGGCTAACACCCCCCACATAGAAAAATAATTCTAATAGCTACTCTTCACCACGGAGATCCAGCAACCAGAAAAGATTTGGAGATCTGCTTCCCAGTACAGCCCAGATGTACAATGGAAATCCTAATACGTTAGTGGAAACATTCGTTCTGATCCTCGCCATTCTATTGAAATTACATCAGCACCACTCTTAGCCCAGACCTCTCCCTACTGTTGCTGCTGGCTAATTGTAAGATAAGCATTTTACTAGCTAGCGTAAATGCCTACTGTCCCATAGGTTAATAGGTAGCTTGGACTAACTAACTGAACAAGTAAAGGCTTAGAGCTCTGCGCGGATACAGAAATGTGATCTGGGCCGGATCCGCATCCGCTCAATGTCAGTCTCTATCCGATCCAGGATCCACACACCATGTTTTATGTGTATCTGTAACTGCATCCACAACCGAGTGTGGACTCTCGCTCAGCAGTTCGGGCTTTGATTGGTTCATTACCCACACGGGTCCCACCCACTTTTTCCTATTTGCAGTGTGCGCACTGTGCTGTCAATCAGATTTCCTTGGCCACCAATGAAATCTCTGACAGCAAGGCACTGCGAACTGCAAACAGGAAAAAGAAGTGGGCAGGAAAGGCATGGAGAATGAGCCAATCAAAGGCCAGCATGCTGACTGACTGTGTGCGTAGTCTCCAAGCCCCAGCCTGCTGTGACTGAGACTCTGATTGGCTGGCAGAGTACAATCAGAGCTGAGATGAGATTGGCCAGAGCACTTCCTTGTTCCCCTATGAGCTGCTGACACAGATCATAGCAGCAGCTGCAGGGATCAAACATAAAAATAGAATCCACATCCACGGGCCAATCCGCAACAATGGGGCTGTGGATATCCACAACCACATCTGCGGATGTAGTTACTCACGGATCTTAAGCGGATACCTGCAGATCTGCAGGGCTCTACCTATGTTTCCTTCCCACAACAGAATGAGGTGGAAAATAGGATTACATATAGGAAAGGACTCTCTACCAAAGGTTGTCTGACAGAAGGAAAAAAAAATACAGGATTTTTTTTTAAAGCATGTTTTTGGCCTTCCTAAGCTGAGAGTAACACGAACTGAACACTCTCTAGCTGTAAACATAACACTCCAATAATTAGCTAGCAATGTGCAAAGATGGGAATTTAAAGAAGGCGAGTGCTGATGAAGGGATTGGTTTGTTAATTTTTATTAAAGGGTTAGGCTATTTTGCAGCCAGGTTAGCATATTATATTTTTAGTGAAAGGAAGAACAAATCCATTCCCAGTGTGCTTAGACAACATTTGGTTGTTCTGAAGTACTATTTTAGACAGATACTAATGTTAAGCTCAGAAAAATAAACTCAAACCAGCCTCACAAGTTTGGGTCTACATGATTTCGGAAAGCCAGAACCAAGTTATATATATACACCCAAGCCTCCAAACATTAGTTTCTTCCCAACGCGTTTGAGATGAAAAGGGCTAGTTTTGAAATTATTTTTAAGTGCACAGTTATGCGGAAGGAACAAAAATTCAACTCAGTCCTACCACCCACACAAAACGTTTGAGTTTTCCTATTGGCAAATTTTATTTTGATCACATTTAAGCACAAACATTTGGAATATAAAGCAAAGTTGACATGCTCTCAGGGAAGGAACAGGAGAACAAAATGAGGAGAAATTAAGACCCATGACAAAAATAAGGTCAGAGGGGAAGATAAGCAACAATTTCAAGGGTACAAATGATAAGAAATAAAAAAAAAGTAGAGACAGGGAGGTGTTAGTGCCGCTGTACAGGGCACTGGTGAGACCCCATCTGGAATATTGTGTGCAGTTCTGGTCCCCCATGTTTAAAAAGGATGAATTCAAATTGGAACAGGTGCAGAGAAGGGCTACAAGGATGGTCTGTGGAGTGGAAAACCTGCCCTATAAGTGGAGACTCAAGAAGCTTGGCTTGTTTAGCCTAACCAAAAAAAGGTTGAGGGGGGATATGATTGCTCTCTATAAATACATCAGAGGGATTAATATCAGGGAGGGAGAGGAATTATTTGAGTACAGCACCAATGTGGACACCAGAACAAATGGTTATAAACTGTCCATCAAGAAATTTAGTCTTGAAATTAGATGCAGGTTTCTAACCATCAGAGGAGTAAAGTTCTGGAATAGCCTTCCAAGGGGAGTTGTGGGGGCAAAAACCATACCTGCTTTCAAAACTGAGCTTGAGAAATTTATGGAGGGGATGGTATAATTACCCTATTTTGGAAATTGACTGATATTTGGCTACGTGTGGTGGATATACAAGTGGCCTAAGAGGGGAGAGTACATGGGGTGGGTTCTGAGTTATTACAGAGAATTGTTTCTTGGGTAACTGGCTGTTGAGACTTGCCCATGTGCTCAGGGTTTAACTGATCGCCATATTTGGGGTCGGGAAGGAATTTTCCCCCAGGGCTGATTGGCCTGGGCTCTGGGGGTTTTGCACCTTCCTCTGTAGCACAGGGCATGGTTCACTTACCGGTGAATTCCCTATATCTTAAAGTCCTTAAATCATGATTTAAGGATATAAATAACTCAGTCATAGGTTGGTGGCCTATTGCTGGAGTGGGTGGGTGAGGTCTTGAGGTCTGCATTTTGCAGGAGGTCAGACTAGATGATCGTACTGGTCCCTTCTGACCTTAAAGTCTATGAGTCTAATTAACATATTTTGACAATCACTACAGAATTTTTTGTAAAAGCTATTTTAAAGAATAGATTTAAATTAGTGAACAGCTCCTTTAAAAGATACTATTCAATCTTATAAACCACCTTCTTGAAATGTTTATAAATAATATTCAAATCAGTTCACCATTAAAAGAGAGGGTGGTAGGTAACACCCAGGAAGATAATCATAGCATAGCACACTATGAAACACTAAAGGGAGGAGGGGAGCAAGGAAAATGTTAGTCAAGGACTCCAATGCAAGCACCGTCTTATGAAATTGTGATGACTTAGGATATTTAATAATCACAAACAGTTTCATGTAGATTTTTGTCTGTCCACCTTCCAATTATAGAAGGCTGTGTCAATATTTTTGGGATACAAGCAAGTGATTTCAAAGAGTCCAAATTATTTCAGACAGGATGTTTAGACCACCAAATCTTCTGGCTCTAAAGGGCAATGAAGGCCACTTCAAATCATTCAGTAGTGCTCTTAATACACATCTAGGATGCACAGGTGGTACTCAGCAAATGATGTGCATAAATCAGCACTTTCCCAAAGCCTAGCAAATCCTCTTATTGTTAAGGAATCTCTTATGGCCCCAACTCTAATCAGTTTATCAAGTTAGCACTTTTTAAACGTGTATCAATCTTAGCTCAAAATATGTGTGCGTACACCCACTTCAGAACCTGTTACCACAGTTCAAAAATTCCCATGTGTTGTAAACTACATCATAGCATGTATACAGAATCTTAATGCAGAATGACACAGCAAGAAACACAATGGTAAACATATTTTTGGGTTTGAGTGTGCTATGATATTCTGGCAACTAACAAACACCTAATAATTGATATTGTCTGTTTTCTCCTGTCCACTAGTAACCCTGTTAAAAGGAGAACTGACATACACAAACACATTAACTAGAAAACAAGTCAGAATTTTTCTTAATGCTTTTTACTGATTGCATTTATGTTTTTATAGCTCACTATCTTCTTACAACATTGTTTCATAAACCTCCCAAGAGTAAATATTTAGTCTTTATAGAACACTTCCAGCTTAAAGAAGTCTGCTATTTTGAATCATTCCAAACTAACAAACAATTTTTAATTATTTACCTGTGCAGCAGAACTTTGCAGGCCATTCTGATTATTTTTGCTATCCCAAATGAGCAGTTCATGTAAAAATACTTCATTCGAAAAACAATTAAGTATGATGCTGGCTGTTGACTATGCATACTGCTTGCTCGATTTCAATGGCTGCTTGTCAGACGACACTTCTGGAGTACTGCACTAAGCCTGCAGTCTAAATAGAAATAGACTGCAACATGAGGTCACTACTGACAATGAGCTGCCCAACCGACACTTTCAAGCTTTCCTAGTGTGTACTTCACACTTCTTAATTTGCAACTGAAACATGGGCTCTTGTATGTTACTTAAGTAACAGATATTGACCTGAATATTATAATCCATTTTCTAGCAATTTGTTGGTTGGGGTTTTTTTTAATTTGGTCAGTAGGAGTAGGTAGCAAAGCAAGACAGAAGGTACTTATTCAATACACCCTACTTCTCTTCAGTCAAGAGCAATATTAAAGTGTCTGATGTAATAAATATCAACACTGGTAAGTAAAAAAGGAGTTATTTTCTGAACTTTATACAAAGAACAGATGTTCTACAATTTACTATCCTTCAATTTTCACACATCTGACATTGACAACCCCAGAGAACACACAAAATAGTTCTATAACAGTAAAAAACAGAATGAACCTAGAACATTTAAGAATGAACTGCAAAGAGTAAACAGCTCACATAATTGTTCAAAAATAAATAACTTTTGAAAAGTCTGCATATGTTTTAATAAATATGGATGTTAAGTGATGATCTCAGTAGGGTCTCTTTAAAAGTTGTTTGTAAAAGTGAGTTAGCAAACAATATATACAAGTCAGCAACGACAGAGCAGATGAGCTGAAGCGCCATGGCGACAGGCTTCTGATGATGCATTAGAAAGTACTGAACGATGCTTCTAAATATCTATCAACTAATGTACACCAAGTGTTCCTTGGATCGGGTAATATGGATTATTAATCAAAGATTATCTGAATGTTTAATTTAGGTACGATTTTCAAACAGTCACTGAATCAGGCTATATCAGTGATGGTAGTCCATGTTTTCAAATAATAAATTCACAGAAAGATAACCAAATTAATACTAGAAATAGAATAAGGGCATACATTCAAAAGAAAATAACCAGAAGCAATAAGAAGAGGGGAAATAGTGCACGGCCTTAATTTAAGTATACCATGTTATATTCAAAATTGTTAAAATGAGTTTCCAACTAAAGGAGTCTAATGTAGGTGCCACACTACTTCATATAAAAAATGCCAAAACTTAATCTGATGAACATAGAACTATAGCCTCCCTCTCAAAAAGTTTTTGCAAATAGGTCACAAGGCAAAATATTGAGCTGTAATTGTCAGTCTTTGATATTCGGCTCCCAAAAAACCCTCTTTCAGAAGTTTATGAGACCTTACATAAACCCATCATGTTTTAACATAAGCTTCTCCTCTTAAAAGCCTGATACAACAGTGAAGACAAAACTCAGAATACTGAGACAAAAACAAAACACTTAAAGAATGTTTTAGAGTCCCAAGGGGAAGAAGCCCACTGTATATCAGTGCTTACATAGCTACAGTGCACGTACTAAACAGCAGGCAGGAAGAACGAAAGGGGCTGGAAGTGATACGTTAGTTACTTGCATTTCTGATGAGGTCGCTGGTTTGGTTTGGTATATTTATGATAAACAAAGCTGCTAGTACTGCCTAGGAAGGTTTTCTGACATTTCCCAGTACAAGACCATGTTTTCAGTTGCTTATAAAACTTGCCAAACTTTAACCTTTGAGCTGTAATTTTCTATTCCAGGTGTCCGCTAAAGGCTCAATTATTTTGGAAATTTTCAGCCAAGCTGGTTCACCTCTTTCCAAGGATGAGGCTACAACAAAATATTGGTTTTGCCTACATTAAAGAATTCTGGTGACCTTTTCTTTGGTGAGGAAAAAGTAAAACCAATCTCTTGTCCCCCATGATCTGGAACAAAGACATGACACTTGACAGAGGATGGCCTTTATATCAGGGATGTGCCTTTTGCCATTTTCATGAAAGTTTGCCCTAATTCAGGCACATTATAAATCTTTGGAGGAGGGGAGAGGAGAGGGAATCAGTCCATACATGGACAGTAGAGGCTGTTAGAACTTAACAGCTAAAATCTCCCAAGATTACGTCCAGACACGCTCCAGCCTTGGGCTATGTAATTTCCCTGCAATTGCAGCTCTGAGCTGCTGTGGGTTGTCGGGTTCTTGGTCCTGGCACCTGACCTGACAGCAGAGAGCCCATGTCCCCTGTGTCTCAAAGGCCCACTATAGCACAGAAGAGGAAATTGCCTGATTCAAATCCAGAGGAGACAAGAGCTGTATCCTGCAAAGGGGGATGAACAGACTAGAAGCTGGGGTGACTGGGAAGACAAAGTAGCTGGGAAAGGAGACTGGGAGCTAGGTGGGGGGAGAACACTATGCACCAGTAGGTGGAGGGAGGGGGGGGGGCTGGGACAGGACGGAAAAGGAGCCTGGGAGAGAGAACCGGTGAAGCAGAGGCAAATAGGGTAAAAGAGACAGATCTGACAAAAAGCTGGGTGCAGGGGGAGAAAGAGACTGGGAAAGGAGCAGAAGACACTGAAATTTGATGAGGAGCCCAGGGAAAGAAAGAGCGAATGAGGATGGAGAATATATGTGAGGGCCATTACTGGACCCAGTGATGTAAAGAGAAAGACTGGATGAGGAGTCAGGAGGGATGTTTTCCTCCATCCTTACACTGGAGCAAACTGTGCCATAGAAAGATTTAGTGAGTTGGCGGAAGGAGATGCAGCAATTTTCCAAAATGGCAGGGCTCAGATCCATTAACTCAACTCCATGCTTTAACTATTAAGACCACCTCTTTCTTTCCTAATAATAAAACCAACATGTAGAAGTTCAGCAGTTCCCCTTGTACGAATACTACTTCTCAGTTTTCTTTTTGTACGCATACTAAAAGGTGTCCACCCATAATATTACACTATGTATCATGCAATATATGCATTCATAACATGCCATCAAGACATAAAAATGTATTTTAATTACACCCAAAAACTACATTAAAAGATTGTCATGGTTGCAAAGTTAAGCACTCAAGTGTGGAAAAGCCAAAATTAAGGTTGCCCATGAAACCTTAGTTCGGAACCCCGGAGCGTATGCATTAAGACGTACTCTAATTACATGATCATATACCCCTGTTGTGCAATAAAGGAAGATCCTACAACCAGTAGAAATTGCAAGGTGTGTAGTCAATGAGGCAGGGAACTACAGGAAGAGAAAGGCGAGTTTCATGGTAAGGCAGATGAATGCTGCTTTGGAAAATGGGATTCTCTCTGCCACACAGTTCCTGTGTGAGGCAAATTGCAAACCAAGTTTACACAGGTGCCCACCAATTGTGTGTTACTCATTTCCTGGGTGCCCAACTTGACAGCCTGTAGTCCGATTTCAGAAAGTGCTAAGAATTCAGAGCTGCAAGTAAAGTCAAGGGGAGCTGTGCTTTGAACACAGAGAACGATATTATTCTAAGTACTCAAAAATCAGCTTCTAAGCATTTGCAAATTCTTTTGACGTGAATCCCTCTGTGTCTCAGCGTCTCATCTGTAAAATGAGGATAATCACAAAGCCCCTAAGAGGTGAGTGGGTAAGACAATCGATTGTTTGGGAAACAGTGGCAACTGCATTGATTAGCACCATCTAAAAGCCAATGAGGAAATTTACCAGTCTGTGTGCATAGCAATGTATTAATAGAGTGCAGTAAATAAAGCCAAGGGCCATCGATTGAACAAGAACAAAATATTGAACAGCTGCTCATTAATTGAGAGCCATCCAGCCTGTACACAACTGAGGCTGCGTCCTTAAAAAAAAACACAATATGTGATCACGTGATTAAAGTCTGCCATAATATATACAACAAGGCAACCTCCATTCTGGCATTTCCTAACATTTGAGTGCTTAGACTTTGAATCATCACATTCTTTTAAGATAATTTGTTTTAAATGTCTAGGTTTTTTTAAAAAGCACACTGGGAAAAAAAACCCCACACTAATTCCATCATGTAGCATCATATTGAAACTGACACGGTTCATCTGCGAGGTTAGAACCTTTAGGTCCATCACACAGCCCTCTGCCATTTGAATTACTAGAGTAAGAGCAATAACAGTTTGTCATCTTCTACGCAGCAGAGAAATGTGGAGACCCCTGAATCTTGGGCTTTTGTTCTTTCTGCATTCAAATCAGACAACTCCTTCCTCCATGCTTCCTGGGGGCCAGTTGGGAGGTTCACTGAGAATACAGAAAAGGCAAGCTCCCAGTCAATTTCACTACCAGGCCCCACCCTAGGCTGGAGCAGCCACTACTGGAAAAGTTCCTCTGAGCCCCTGTAGTCCTGGACTGAAACATATTCATTTGCTCTGTGTGGATGGTACATGTTCAGGTGGGTCAGCACTAGGAACAGAGAGAGGCTTGAGCATGCTCAGCAAGGATGGAATGTGGAGGGTTTTTAAACAGCTAAATCTCTATCAAGTCTCTACTGAGCATGGGTGAACTGCAGTTTTTCAAAGGCTTTTGCTTTGCACACAGAAAAGGCTGTATAGCAGGAACAATAGGAAGGAAAAGGCTATATAACAGACAGTCCTCAGGTTGCTCTTAAACCTGCTTCCTATATGGCAAAACAACCTTCTACTTACTATAATCCCATCACACCAAATGAAATTTATCTTGAAATTTGCAATATATAATGTAAAGCATCCCCTGAACAACTGCTAACAGCTCATGGAAACTTTGAAATGCCACGCTATGTTATGGAGTCAGAATTATTCTAAAGATGTATCATCTTCTTATATTACCAAAAAGGGGAAAAGAAACAAGTAATTCTAAAATGGAACATTTTTCAAAGTTTCGCCATGAAGCACCACACGCTCATTTAAAAGTAACTGAAGGTATTTTTCATTAACTCTTTAGCTGTTTATAGACAGCGCTTAGAAAGAGTTTTCCTTATATGATCCCTTCTCCTCACAATTTTACATACTAAGCAGATAGCTGTGGCTTTCAAATACTTTAAACTCATGCAAACACACATTTCTACATTTTGAAAATAAACAAGAGAAAACAGGGCAGAATGAATTTGAAGCTTCCAATCTTCAGATTATTTAAATTATTTACCAAGCATTTCAAACATTCACTTGCAAAATACTCGTTTACAATTTCCCTCTCTTTTTTCCTCAGAATTATGGAATTTAACCAAATTTCAGTTCCACAGAATGGTCACCGTAGACAATTTAGGAAGAGTTCACATTCCCCCCAGGTTTTGCCACCACTAAAAATTGACAGAATCTCAAGTCTTGTTTCACAAACACTGCAACAAAATTATGTGTGAAGAATATCAAATTCCTGAAGTTTCAGCAAGAAAAATTCATCGAAAGTAACTATTACAATAGACATCAGAAAACAGAGTTTTGATGATTCTCTGGGAAAGATATTTTTACCTTGTCGAAGCTGTAACACTGCTGGAATCCAAAATGCTCTCTGTCATATCATGTACCATATCTGGCCTTTCCTCGGGTTTCTCTGTGCTATCTTCTGGAAGCTCTTCCGTCTGCTCAAGCTTTACATCTGCTTCCTCCTCTTCCAAGAGATCATTTATCTACAGAAAAATTAATAAGGTTTTTATAGTTATTAAAAACTGAATATTGATTTTACAGAGCTGGAAATAATGTCATGTTAGGAGGATATAAAATAGTTCAGAGAAAAACATTTTTTCACATTTTTAAAGTTAAAAATACTCTCCCTATAAGGAAGCAGTGCAAGCCACACCCTCAAAAGCACAAATGCAGAATAGTCTCCACTGTTAAATAAGTCACTAAAAATGTCACTAAAACATGAATTGAAAGAAAGCACTGTAAAGCAGTAAACGAAAGGGATGAGTCAGAAGATCTGATATCTAGTCCCTTATCTGCCACAGATGTGATGCAACACTGCACTTTCCCATCCTCTAGAACGGCTATGAGATAACGCTTACCTACTCTGTGTGGGTTTTCAAGGTTTATTCATTAGATGTCTGGAAAGCATTTGAAATGCTTAGGCTTCTGCAGCACCTTCAGTCGAGGATCTCAGAAGAGTGAGCATCCTTTCCAACGCCAATTTCAAGTACAATAGTATAGAAGTCCTAGATTGGTGTCCAGTCTGTTTTGTGATTTAGTAGATTATCAGCGAATCCTAACCCATTACTTTTTATTTCCAGATGCACAAGACAAGCATTTTAAATTTGGCACCTAAATGTACATGAACATGCAGCAGGTGCAGCTTCCTATATTGTTAAGATTGGAACATCTTGATCTAGTGGCTTTTCTAATACCTGAATATGTAACCAGCTTTAAAAGAATTTCTGCTCTTTTCAACAGAAATTTAAAATGATAGAATACTTCCACCTAAACATTCTCACCTGCTCAGTTATCGAACTTAAATCATTAGTAGATGAAAAATCTTCCTCTTCATTTTCAAAGAATTCATAGTAGTTCTCCAGAAGTCCCGCCATTATTCTGCTAACTATTTCTTGCTCTTTCAGATCTTCCACATCTGTGTAAATACTAATAAAGATTCCAAACCATCTTTAGTTTAAAGACTAAATCCCCCAAATTCTCAAAGATTGCCTGTGAATGGCTTTTATAATCAAGGACTGGACATCCATTCTTTATTTGTTACACTGATTCTTGTTTCTTACTCTGAATGCAAAGAATTACTTGTTTAAGGCCAAACAAAGGAGTCCTGTGGCACTTTTAAGAACTAACAAATTTATCTATCGCATGAGTTTTTGTGGGAGGAAATCCCACTTTGTTAGACGCTTTGAAGATGGAACTATTTTAAGGCCCAACTTCAATGGCATGCCACGTCAGCTCTGTCTACAAGGGATGCATTGTAAGAAGGGGCAATACAATTTTGTTTGTGATAGTTTACACTTGAAAGAGTTGTAGAGCAACAAATATTAGGTTGATTAAAATAAGCTTATGTTACTATTGTAATTAACACAGATCTTTAGGAAGTAAAGAATAGAATTTTCCTGATACAAAGAAATACCTATTATACAAAGCTAAGTTAAACATCTCCACCCCACCCTCCCTCAGTATATATTTTACACCATGTGAAATATAATTTGTTTAAATACACTATATAAAACAATATTTCTATGAATAATGATACAACTAGAATAAATAAATATTAACTAACTTACTGGAAAACATCTGGACCAAAGACTGCAGCCAAAGAACTCGCAGACCAAATTTCTTCATGATGCGATGCTACATTGGCTAAAAATCTACACAGAAACTTTAACAAACTGTAATTAACAGGCGGAAGCTGCTGCAAGAGGAACCTCAACTTTCTTCCAAATTCATCTTCGTTATTATAATCTGTAAAATGTAATTAAAGGATTTTAATCTAAATTAATACAATTCAGAAATTTTGTACATTTGATGATAAGTATCTCAAATTTTGACTGAAGCTAAAACTATTTCAACCTCTGGAAATCAAACAAATATACCAATTTACAACCTGCTGTCCCAGGATTTGAATTTCATTTGTTGGGTCAGGACTTCTGACTCCATACTCCTCCAAATGGAAGGGGAAGACGATCATCCCATAAATCAGGGAGAACTTTTACAACTACAGTCCTTATTACCAATACAACATTTCTTTATAGTAGGGGTCGGCAACCCCCGGCACGTGTGCCAAACCACGCGCTCCCCCACTGGCCGCGGCCTGGCCCCGCCCCCTGCTGGGCAGGGCTGCTGGAGGGGAGGAGGGCAGGATGGGGTAGGCCAGCAATATGAAACCATCCAAGGCTTTATATCCTGATGCTAATAAATGATAGACTTCATGATGATTTTAAAATATTCTAATCTCTTACATCTAATGAGCTCATCCACAAGTATTTTAAAATTTAAGGAAGAATACATCAGAAAAAGGGTGGTAGATAGCCGGGAGCAGGGGGGTGGGGGAGGTGCAGTTGGGGGAATGTTTTGTCTTCGAGGAACCACCATTAGGCCTGCACAGAATGAGCCCTGAAGGGTACATAGGCCGCACCTTGTTATATAACTGCAAGTTATGTTCACAACTAAATTTAACCTACAGAGCAGAGGAACCAGTTCAAGAGAGAGAATGCTACAGAAAAACCATGTACCAAAAAGCACCATCTTCTGCTAATTCTGCTTATTTCAATAACTCCTGTCCCTAATCTGTAACTGATGTATAATCCTGGAAATTAAGAAGTAGAGATGTGGTTCTAGTAGACATTCAAAATGTAAATAAAGCATAATAAAAATACTGTTAAAAACCTCCAACCTAAAAAAGGAGGAAACGAATCTTTCTAGTTAGATGTTGTGTTTCCTGATGACGTAAATGTTTAGTTCCAACTGGGAAGCAAAACAAAAAAACATTTTCAAGAGCTTCATGAAATATCCTGATTTTTCTTTTTAAAAATGGCAAAATGATGCACATTTTTTCATCTTACCCATACAATTCTCATACATGTGTACTAATGTAAAATAAATTAAGTACAGACTATCCTATCATACAACATATCCCTAAAAGCTTACACAAACTATTGGGAACAGGAGAGGTCAACACATACAAAAATCCCAAACATATACAAGGATAGGACTTATGCCCTCCAAAAATTGTACATGCCCCATATAACCTGAGGTGGAATCTCTCCAAAATCTGCTCCATGACAGAAAAAAAATGAATTCCATATTGCAGTTCTGCAAGTCACGTGCAGAGTGCAAATGAAGATTACACCACCATTATTCCGAATGAATAAACGCAATTACCTATTACAACTCTGAAAGCATAAATGAAGGGACAGTATTAAAGGACAGAACCATAGTCATTAATCCCTCCTCTCCCCCCCCCCCCGGTAACTTAATCATACTTCTATTATCAAGTCTTCTTTTGCAATAAAATAATCTATAGCTCAAATCTCCCCAAATCCTTGATTCACCACTAGCTAAAAAATCTAGTACGTGACAGATTACCAAAACACACCGAGACGAAATAGTAGTCCCAGTAAAAATAAAATGTGGCCTATTGCTGTCTATCTCAGTTTCTCATTACTGCTATGGAACTGTTGCTCAAAAGAATGGTATAGAGGTGCTGCATCTTTAGGACATCCATTCCAATCTGACCCAGTCATTAGTGGCCAAAAGTTACCACCATCTCAGTGATACTGACATCCTATATGAAATGAGTTGTTCGTTGATCGATTCAGGTTCAACATTTCAGTGAAGGTATTAGCTAAGCAGGCATGGAAACTGAACCACTTTCTCACCTTCCAGCACTGAGATACAGAGGCAGAACAGCAGTGGGAAACTTGACCTAAAAGACTACCCCACTATAAACCAATAGGACTTCTGTCATGAAAGCTGTCAAGATTCAGCTTGTTCTAAACACTGAACTCCAACTGCTTTTCTGAAGTCCAGGGTGTGTGTTCTGCTTCTTTCCTTCCTTCCTTCCATTGATCAGGATCCTGAACTCTACTATCTCATGGTCGCTGCTGCCCAGGTTGCCATTTACTTCTACTTCCCCGATCAATTCTTCTCTGTTTGTGAGCAATAGGTCTAGAGGTGCAAGGCCCCTAGTTGGTTCTGCCAGCATTTGTACTAGGAAGTTGTCCTCAATATTCTCCAAAAACTTCCTGGATTGCCTGTGCGCTGCTGTATTATCTTCCCAGCCGATGTCAGGATAATTGAAGTCACCCGTAAGAACCAGGGCCTGCGACGATCTGGAAACTTCTGTTAGTTGTCCATAGAACGCCTCATCCACCTCCTCTTTCTGGTCTGGCGGTCTGTAGCAGACACCCACCACAACATCCCCCTTGTTGCATTCTCCCCTAAACTTAACCCATAGACTTTCAACCATCTTGTTTCCACTTGTATAGTGGATCTCCGAGCAGTCATACAGCTCTTTTACATATAGCGCTACTCCTCCCCCCCTTCTTCCCTGCCTGTCCTTCCCGAACAATTTATATCTGTCCATGGCAATGCTCCAGTCATGCAAGTTATCCCACCATGTCACTCTCCTATACATGACAGTGGGAACTAAAGAAAGCTCCAGTTATGTTACAAGGTGTGGTACAATTATGCCTATATACCCTTTGAGGAATGCCCAATGTGTTACTAATAGTAGTGCTGCAAGACAAAAGTTTTTACTAATCAAGTTATGAATTAATTCCTCCAACGCCACACAACACAGCAAAGGCCACAAGACACAGGAGAGTGGATGCATATAGACAAAATATGGGAATTAAAGATGTCAACAAAAAGGGTTCTATGACAGACAGAAAATAAAATTAGCATTTCCCTGCTGACCACCATACCTTCTACAGGAATGGAATGTAACTGAAGACTATATTAGAAGGATTCCAAAGGGGTAGCCGTGTTAGTCTATTGTAGAAAGACAACAGAGTCCTGTGGCACTTTTAAAGACTAACAGATTTATTTATCGCATGAGCTTTATAAATAAATCTGTTAGTCTTTAAAAGTGCCACAGGACTCTGTTGTCTATATTAGAAGGGTAAAATTCACATCTATAGAGGATCTGCTCAAGATCCTTCACAACTAAAGCCCGGAACCTGAAGCATGGTCAAACCACATGCGATCAATAGGAATGAAGGTGGGAGGGGGAGAAGAGAAAAGGGGTTCCATGCTGATTCTAAATTGACCCTGATGGCGTGGGCTGCATGGAAACAGCAGTCCTGCCCAAACTTGCATATCCACTGTCACACAACTTCATGCACAGGATGATGGGGAGTTTGGGAAAGATTGATATGAAGGTTATGCGGCTGCATCACCGTCTTCCTGGAAGAAACTGGTGAATTCCATCTCTCAAGCCACAAAGTTATCTCTGAGCAGAGCCTATTTACTTGGGTTTTGTGCAGGGAAGAGAGAATTATATTTAAAATAAGAGAGTGTATTGATGTACATATAGAACACCAGAGAAAAATCTTAGAATCACTGAAACTTCTTCATTAATTTAAAGACGCCATAAAGCCTCGTCACCACCAATCTCCTATTCAAAATAATTCTTATTACCTTGAGAAAGTTGCATCAAGTGAGTATGCAAGCTGCCTGGGATCACCGGCTCTGGAAGTTCTTGAAGAAAAAATCTAAGAAGGCTAATAGCTGAGGGTACATCTGCTTCTTTAACCAAGTCCACGTCTTCTCCATTATCGTATCTTTTCCGAAGCCACTCCACTGTCTCAGCATTCCCATTGACTTGAAAAAGGCCTTCTTGTTCCAGACCTCCTAAATTAGTGGGAAGTTGCAAAAATAACTCCAGTCCCAAATTCTATTTTATCTGATGTCTGCTATAAAGCCATGATTTTTATGAATTACTATAGGTAACTATATAATCAATATTAAACACATGCATTTTACAAGATTGTGGGAAAGCAAGTTATTCTGTAGAATTTCTCTGAAAACCAACACTGGCAAATACTTGCACCTAATTTGAAAGTACAATAGCCAGGTAAAATATTTTCCAGTCACAAAAGATATAATTTCCTACAAAGTACTGTATTTGGGTGGTTACCATTTTTTTCATAAATACTGTGAATTCAATCAAATGCAATTGCGGAAGTAAAACAATGTAACGTATACAACAAAATCAAGAAACTAAAAAAAGTTTTATCCACGAAATCCTAAGCTTTTCAAGGCAAGAATAAAATATAAAAATAGAAATGTTAATAAAAAAATCATTTAAGACAAAATATTCCCTATTTAAAATAAGAGTAGATAAATACATACCATGTTCCTCAATATAGTCCACAACGTGGCGGACTATGAATGGAACCTCATTGTCCGGTTGCCCTTCTTGCTGCAGCTCATCAAGTGGAATTCCAAATATTTTGTTAGCAATAACAGAGTTGCAGTTATTCAAGGAAGGGGAGGAGCTCTTCCTCATATCTTTTTGCAGCCAAAAATCAAAGCTGTCTTTTCTGTCAAATGAAAGGAATTAAAACCAAAACAATGTTTATGATGGGGCTGGAAGACTCAGAAAATGAGGCATTGATATTTTACATACCAGTATGTTCATTACTATTTACATACTTTCCAACCTCTGTTGGATCACCAATAGACAACATTTTCATTAGGATCATTGATCCAGACATAGTAAAATATGGAGATTGTTAAAACCTATCTACAGAAATGAAGGATCAAGAGAAACGAATTTGAGATTGTTCAGATAAATAAGCAGCAGCAACAAAGCTGGTTGACAGTCAGGAAAATTCCAGTTACTGCACAATTATTCAAGTAACGATCAATGTGCGTTAGATTAAGTCTGATTTTCCCCACCCTATTTGTAACAAAGCTTGCTCATAAGCCTTGGACAATCCACCACAGAAGACTTTCTGACTATATTAAACTGAAGTCCATGAATAAATGATGAAGGGAACAACTAGACAAGACTACTAAAAACTGCCAGTAAATATAGTTATGTCAGTTTCTTTCCGTCAATGTAACTATGCAAGATAAAGATGTGGCAAGACCACCAGAATTTCTGCAGAATCTGAAGACTCCATAGCCATGCAATTCAGCTTCCATGAACTATAGTTTTACAAAAGGCCTTAATTTTTAAACCAATTTCTAAATGAACTTTTAATGCCTGTCTCACTTTCAACATAGTTCTACTGAAAATTCCCATTGACCAATGAGCGAGTTACAGCATTCTTCCTAACATGCAAAAAATCATTTGTTATTTGATCGTCTTTTCCTGACCCTTGATCTAACAAGAATTGAAAATGCTGTAGAGGCAGTGTAATTCAGCCCTAGGAAGCAGTTACTGATCCAACCGCTTTAGCTGAGGCTATGTACACACTACAGACTTGTCCCACAATATATTGTTGCGGGACAAGGAAAGTGTTAACTGTAAAGTTTTCCCCCATCCACTCATTAATCCTTCTAACGCAAAGGACCGTTCACACGCTCCTTTGCATTTTTGTTAGAAGGAGCAGTACATGATGGGCATCTATCCCACATGCACTGCCCAGCCAGCCTTTAGGCTGGCAGCGGGGCTCTCCAGCCGCCAAGATCGCTGGCTTCTCGGCAGCAGGGGAGCCCCAGCAGTGGGGACCCCAGTGGCAGCGGGGCTCTAGCCGCCAGGAGTGCCAGCAGCTAACGCCCCGCTGCTACAGGGAGTCCCTCAAGCCGCTCAGTTTCCCAGCAGAGAGCCGGGAAACTGAGCAGCTTGAGGGAACCCCCGCAGCTGGGCTCCAGCCCCTGGCAGCTAGAGCCCCGCTGCCACGGGGAGCCCCTCAGCTCTCTGCCAGGAAACCAAGCAGCTTGAGGGACTCCCTGTAACAGCGGGGCTCTAGCCGTCCTGAGTGCAGGCACTCTCAGCAGCTGGAGCTCCGCTTCTACTTGTCAATTTCACTGCTCTGCTAGAGCAGTGAAATTGACAAGTGTGACAGCTCCAGTGTCCAAAAGTGGCCTCGACTGGCACTCTGGGACATTTCTGGAGGCTGTCTAACCCGCAATGAGTATGTGTACACACTCTATTGCAGGACAGATGGTCCGTGGTAAGCATTACCATGATCGTCTGGGTGGTCTACCTCTTGCGCGGCAAGAGGGCTGTTGCCACGCAACAGGCAACATTGTAATGTGTACGCTCAGAGCCTTATCGCGCAGTAATGCTCTTTACCACACGATAAGGCTGCAGTGTGTACAAGGCCTGAGTCATTGACCAACACAAGCATTGAAGGATGTTGTCTTGAAAGTATACTAAAAAAACTACAGGGAAAAGATTAATATAGACTAGTTTAATACCATTGTTTCAGAGTTGTCTCAAAATAAACTACTTTTATTGTTACAGAGGAAGTTGCCCTCTTCTGCAGAAACAACAGCAAAAGAAAAAAAAATATGGTTGGTTAGACTCAGATAGTCACTTAATTGCCCATTGGAAAATACTATAATTACAACTGTTACTAGAAGTATGTTTTACATATGAACAGATTATCCTTTGTCAATGGACTGTCAAACTAACACACAAGGCAGGTCAGAACCCACAAATTCTCTTACTTCAATGTTTAAAAAAAACAAACCAGGATTGTTGTTAATAGCAGTTTAAGGAAACTTACCTCAGAGTACTTAAACACCCAAGTTTAAAAAATATTTTCTGTGCCAGCTGCCCTCACTGACCAAGCATTCTTTTGTCATTTATGGTTGTTTGAGATTATGGCAGAAGATAAGCCGGTAGTTCCTCATTGAAGAAAAGCAGAACTCGATCAGTACTTCAGACGTTAATCTAAAAATATGAAAAATATCGTTAGGCCCTTTATGTTTTAATACAAGTCTAAATATTAGTTTTGAAAGATTCTTTGGATCAAGATAAAACAAACATGTGACTTTTAAAGTTAAGAACCTACTTAATGCTTCCACCAACCTGGCTCACGTGCAACACCACACAACATATATGTATAATCTATTTTGTTCACACAGTAGTTAATCTAACCTGCTCTTCTCTAATATTTCTTGCCTCACACTTGGCTAGTCAATATAGAGCTTAATAAATCTATGTGTACTGTTACCGGGACTTTATGGGCAAACTCACTGCCATAGCTACCAGTACTTGGCAATATAGTACCACTCCACATTCACTGTGAGACGGCATCTGTCACACTATTGGCAAAGACCCATGAAAATAGTGACCTGCCATTCTACAGAGACCTCTTCAACCACTTACCATCTCACATGTCTTCTCGATGCTTTTTATGGTTATTTATGCCACCACAGGACATGACAGTGGACGCTCCTTGGTACAATGAGCAGTCAGCTACAACAGTTGTTAACCTCTCTCATCACTTGGCCCACTTGACTTTACAAAAGGGAGATCGTGCCAGACCAACTTGATCTCCTTTTTTGGAGGGATAACAGATTTTTTAGATAAAGGGAATGTGGTGGACCTAATTTACTTAGATTTCAGCAAGGCATTTGATACAGTTCCACATAGGGAATTATTAGTTAAGTTACAGAAGATGGGGATTAATACGAATATAGTAAGGTGGATAAGGAACTGGTTAAAAGGGAGACTACAGTGGGTCATACTGAAGGGTGAACTGTCAAGCTGGAGGGAGGTTAGCAGTGGAGTCCCTCAGGGATCTGTCTTGGGACCAATCTTGTTCAACCTTTTTGTTACTGACCTTGGCACAAAAAGTGGGAATGTGCTAATAAAGTTTGCGGATGACACCAAGTTGGGAGGTACTGCCAATACAGAGGCAGATCGGGATACCATACAGAAAGATCTGGATGACCCTGTAAACTGGAGTATCAGGAATAGGATGCAATTTAATAATGGGAAGTGCAAGATCATGCATTTAGGGACAAATAACAAGCATTTTTCCTATAAGTTGGGGACGCATCAGTTGGAACGTACTGAGGAGACGGACCTGGGAGTACTGGTTGATCACAGGATGACTATGAACCGCCAATGTGATGTGGCCGTGAAAAAAGCTAATGCGGTTCTAGGATGTATCGGGAGAGGTATTTCAAGTAGAGACAGGGTGGTGTTAGTGCTGCTGTACAAAGTACTGGTGAGACCCCATCTGGAATAGTGTGTGCAGTTCTGGTCCCCCATGTTTAAAAAGGATTAATTCAAATTGGAACAGGTGCAGAGATGGGCTACAAGGATGGTCTGTGGAGTGGAAAACCTGCCCTATGAGTGGAGACTAAAGCAGCTTGGCTTGTTTAGCCTAACCAAAAGAAGGTTATGGGGGGATATGATACATCAGAGGGATTAATATCAGGGAGGGAGAGGAATAATTTGAGTACAGCACCAATGTGGACACCAGAACAAATGGTTATAAACCGTCCATCAAGAAATTTAGTCTTGAAATTAGACGCAGGTCTCTAACCATCAGAGGAGTAAAGTTCTGGAATAGCCTTCCAAGGGGAGCTGTGGGGGCAAAAACCATACCTGCTTTCAAAACTGAGCTTAAGAAATTTATGGAGGAGATGGTATAATTACCCTATTTTGGAAATTGACTGATATTTGGCTACGTGTGGTGGATATACAAGTGGCCTAAGAGGGGAGAGTACATGGGGTGGGTTCTGAGTTATTACAGAGAATTGTGTCTTGGGTAACTGGCTGTTGAGACTTGCCCATGTGCTCAGGGTTTAACTGATCGCCATATTTGGGGTCGGGAAGGAATTTTCCCCCAGGGCTGATTGGCCTGGGCTCTGGGGGTTTTGCACCTTCCTCTGTAGCACAGGGCATGGCTCACCTACCGGTGAATTCTCTATATCTTAAAGTCCTTAAATCATGATTTAAGGAGGTAAATAACTCAGTCATAGGTTGGTGGTCTATTGCTGGAGTGGGTGGGTGAGGTCTTGAGGCCTGCACTTTGGGTAGTTACTAGCTCTCCACCTGGCTGACAATAATGCCATTGAATGGCTGGGCACATTGCCCATATGCTGACATAATCTAACCATAATCATGCGCTACTTTAGTCTTCATAATCAGGAAAAGGTCCCATATCTAAGACATTCCTTTTTCTTATGCACTAATCTCCAGAGTACAAACATTTTCAAGAGTCACGTATCAGAATTTATACCTGTTTTAAAAACAATAGCTGAGATTTTGAGTTAGGATCCTGCCTACACAGATATAGTATTCCAGAATAGCTCTCCATGTGGACACATGTTCAGGATTAAAACTGATTTATTCCACGTAAGTCCTCCACTCACAAAGCAGAGTAATTATTCTAAAATAAAATCACTTTTATTCCTCAACAGAGCATCCACACACGGAGCTATTCTGCTATAGCTATGCCAAACAATTTCTCTGGGTAAACAAGGCCTTCAGCTTCAGTTAAACCATTGAGGTTAGAAGCACTTTGACTGCAAATTTGAGGAAAGGGAACTTTCCTTTACTATATGCTACCATAGAGCCTTGCACCAGTAACCAGACACAACATGGACAGAGTGAGCATTTCAGACACAGCCCTACAAATGTCTGAGACACCTCTTAGCCAGAGGACTAACCCTACCAATCAAAAAGTAAATATGAAAACTAGGGTTAGTGAGCACAGACCACAGATCAAGGTACAATGTACTGCAAGACATCCAGAATCCCCTACCCACTGTTTGGAGAAGCGGGGCTTTGTAACATGCTAAGGAAGTCCATCTTTCATATCTGCTTCTGGCTAATAATTCACATGCACTTAAATCTACATTTCTCTCCAGCTTCTGAAAAGGAAAGGTAGTAAACACTTCTCCCCACACCTCACCTATGCTTCTTAGCTGCTGGGGGAGTCAGGGTCCTCCACTATTCCACTCCTGTAGCCTTCATGTTAAGGATCTTTTTTCTTTTGAAGTCTGTCTCTGCTGCTGTTCAGTATTCCCCAGGCTCAGTTTTGACTGTTGTCATGATTCTTAACTGTGAAACCCCAACATGCCTTGATGATTTTACTCTGTTGGTACTTATCAAAGCTCTGAGCAGCAGCAGACACACTAGAGCTGTCTGCAGACTCGGAAAGATAAGTTTCAATTTGCTTTAAGTAGATTATTTTCTACAGTGGATAGGCATGGGGAATATTTTTAAATGAAATCTTAACTCTGACAGCTTCATTCACCAGGGAAAGTTACCAACTCACCAATAACTAGCAGATTTTTCAAGCTCTGTACATATATCCTTTCAACACCATATGAAAATGAATGTGTGTTTATGAAAGCCAACACAAAAAGTTCTTTTCCATTTTAACCCAAATAATATTACAACGTCCATTCAATGATCCTTTACCAAATGGGTATGTTCCAAACATTTTTAAATGCCAAGTTACAAAGGTTAGGAACTTCTAAATTTTTTTTAAAGAAGCGTTATCCATATAAAGAATCAATCATTATAAAAGCAAATTCATATTAAAAGACTTCTTTAAAAGGCATGTTCTCCCCCACAGTCATGATGGAATAATTAACAATACATTAGGTGACCATTTGAACCTAATGTTGCACCTTTTAAACCTGTAGGAGTTGTTATGCATTTACTAAATGAAGATTTACCTTCAGTACAATATGGTTATTCCTATTCATATAAACTAAGCTGTGAATAGTTTACTATGTAAGATGTACAAAAGGAATATCTGGTACAAACTGGCAAAGTTATCATAATTTCCCCAACTAAAAAAAAATGCCACTAACAAAAACACACTATAAAAGCCCAGTGAAAAATGTCACTACAGTAGGACATGAAACAAGAAACACTATGCAATTCACATTATAAGCATTCCTCAAATAAGTACACATTGTCTCTAGAACGAAAAGCTTGCAATTTTGTAAGAACACAATAATCAAGTCTCCAGCCTACTAAATACAGGCTTACAATTTTGTTGTTTCTACCCTCAGTTCCACTTTTCCAGCTCCTAACCCACTATGAAACGAACTGGACCAATCCAAATATTAAAAACCATGTCTGATTAACACTATTGACTGTCCTATTCCTGTGATTTTATTTCAAACTTTCCCTTTGTAAAGCTAGATTTGGGATAGAAGATTGTGTCTAATACTAGTAAAGAAGAAAGGAAACTTCAGACTACATTCCCACAGCCCTGATTCAGTCTATTCCTACTGTTCTGTGACCAACCTATGAAACTGTTCAGGGATCAATCATACTATAACGTAATGGAAAGGCTCCATAATTTTATTAATCATTTCAGTTTTGTCCATATGTATTTTTTGCAGTTAATTAGTTCAAGTCTGATTTCCAGTGTCATCTGCCTGTAATCTATCAAATCCTTCCAAAAAAATTCAATTATTTTTTGTAAATTTAGTGCCTGCTCGTATATCCTTGTTGTGTAAAATGCACTTTTCAATCAAAGTCTTGCTACTTCACGTAATTTTCAACAGACATATGGTAGAGGGATGCACACATCTGGATGGAAAGATCACCATCACCTCAAGTTCTACTAAATGTAACTGGGAAGATAGTTGCTCCTTTTTCTGTCAACCAACAAGGATCATAGTAGTTCTGGAAGCAGTTTTGAAATTTCGGCATGCTTTAAAGCTGTGTTTCGCAAAAAAAAAAAAAGAAAGAATCAGGCATTTCAAATGACCGAACCTGAGAATCACTCAAATTCTGCATTCCATTTTTGTTGCCTGAGCAAATGACAGTTCTCCTGGTCATAATTGTCTCTAAATTCTAAGAAACACCAGCAGCTTAGACAAAATATTCTGGAACATTTCTTTCCAGGTGTAAAATTAAGCAAGAATGCATTTTCTCCTGTATGGATACCTTTAGCCTAGATCTAGCCATCTCTCCTGTTCAGCCAGTCATCTTATAGGTTCTTCCTGTTCCTCTATTTTTTCACTTGCAGCATCTAGTAGTAATCATGCAAATTTAATCCTGCCTAGAAAAATATATCCATGACAAAGCTTCTTCACATTGCCTATTTGGTGCTATATTGAAGGTAATGTTAGTCTAAACCAAGGCTGCATTTTTTCCATGTACAGAACTTTACTTTTATATTTTAATCAAAATATTTAACTTGCCATTTTTAGGTGTCCAAGACAAACAAGAGGTTGCTCCTGAATGAAGCTGATAAAAAGCTGCTGAAGGCCTGGGAGATGAACATCCAGTATGAGGGTTGTGTTCCAAGATGATTATGAAGTTGACAAAGACAACTTACTTCACTTTTAGAGCCACCAAACAGAACAATATTCTGCTGTTACATTTCACATAAAGTTTTATTCAATGGGACACATCTTGAAGACTCAAACAAACAAGTTTTCTGTTCTATGAAAAGAGCACAAACAAATCCTTCCTGTTTTGCTACTAAGCAACTCTTTAAAAAAATGCTAATATTTTACATTACAGAAATTATGTTTTCATTATTTAAATTCACATTTTTCATTTCCTACCGAGCATGTTATGTTGGAAAAACCCATAAAAAGATTCAGACTGCAAAAGTAACAGGATATTTGTTAATTAAATGCTAATTACCCTGTTTGCAATACTGATCAATAGTTTCCACATTTGCTCAAGTTACAATCATAAACCACCATCTAGTGCTTTTGACAAAAAAGTCTAAAACTTATGATGAGATACCCAGCATTACAGGGAACCATACTATCATGTTCCCTGCCCACATTACTGGCAATTCGAGCAAATCAAGTCCCCTATAAATTCACAAACCCAACCACTGCATTCTCTTCAACACCTTTTTTCCCCTCCCATCACCAATGATTGCACCCATTCCTTTTCCCTTGCAGGCTTCAAGATAAATTTCCAATTACTCAATCTTATGCATAATAAGAATCAATGTTCTCATTTCCCTTTCAAATGTCTTTGAATAAAGTTTTCATTCAGAGTGAAATGAGAATACAGTGTCTCAATGTTAAAGTACTCATGAAACAAACACCTAAGAGCCCCAGATTAGGACCTCCATGTAAAAGGATGTATAAACACAGAAAACAAGCAGTCCTGCCTCGAAGGGCTTACACTATAAGCCAAGAGACAACAGGAGGATACAGAGACTGACAGTGGAGAAGAAAAACAAAGAAAAAAAGAGACAATACTCCCAAGTCCCACAAACCTAATCTCATCCAACTGATATATTTATATAGTCTACATGATACTGAGGCTCCTCAGAAACTAAGCTTTCATTAAAAAAAAAAAATCTAGCCTTCATGATTATGAAGAGAAATCTTTCCAAAGTGAACAAGACTAAACAAGCATTCCCAACCTGGAGTACATATGCCACCAGTGATGTGAGCTTGTTGGAAGTGATATGCTAAAAACTTTTTAAAAAACCCAAAAAACACCCCACCAAAAAAACCCACTTTTCTATTTGAACAGAACAGTTATCGCATGCACTGCAGCAGGCCAGAAAATGCTTGAGAAGCAAAATGCCACTTTAGGCTATAACAAACAACATTGTTATGCACTGTGGCAGTGCTGATGCATGCTGGCTGTACTCGGATGGCAGACTTTAAGCAAAGACTTCCCCTTTCATCAAGCAGCGCAGTTTAAAATACTGAGGATCACACCATCAGAAACGACCAACAGATGCAAGGCCAGTTCAGAGTGGCTGAAAAACCTATGGCTGCATACAGCCCCGAGATCAAAGGGCCCACATACAGGAAACTGCTGCAGAGCAGGAGCTCCCTGTGCACTCCCTGCCTTGCAGAAGCTGCAGCCTGGCCCCTGGAGAACTGTGAAGATGTGGTGTGCATGGGGAATTCCCTCCTATCTCCATTGTAAAGTTAGGCGGAGGGGTGGTCAGCTGGGTCCAGTGAATAAAACTACGGTACAGGACTAAGAGGACAAGCCCTGGTCCTTAGGCAGCAAAGCAGCTGGCTGGCTGCAATCTGAGTTTCTTCCCAGCAGAAGCAACCACTATGTGTAGTCTGTCTAGCAGTGCAGGTATCCAGGGTACAAGTACATAGGCAGCCAGCATCCTAAGCTGAAGCCCCCCCTTTTCAGCAAAGAGTCCCCATCCTTCTCCTCCCGTCCAAAGGCCCACCCGCTCTTTTACACCACATTAATGACATGGGGGGGGGGTTTCTCTCTGAGTGCTGCTCAAAATGTTTTGTATTTTTCTTTATTTAAATTTTGTTAAACAGGAAGCAAAGTGAACTGTGGTTCTTGTTCAACAATAAGAACAATTAGGAACTTCAAACAAAGTTAGCCAAGTTAAAAAGTCACGCCATGAATGCAGTTCAGCTACATACCAAGATGTCATCTACAACATTTGTTTTTTTGTCATCTGAATAATACAAAAGATAAATAATGATGTGTTTCTTTCTGATGCAGAGTCTAAAAACCAGATGCTTAACAATATTTTTATAATCAAACATTTTACACTCCCTTAGGCATGTGTTTTATTATAAAGTCTAGAAATACATAGATTAAGCCTGTGAAGACACACAAAAAAATGCAGTAAAAGGAGAAGTTTGCTTGTTGTATGTGAAACATCAGGTTTTTAAGGCGATGGTATGTGAACAAAACTTTAAGGAACAGCCAAAATAACTCAATGCAATATTGCCTTCTTAAATTTGAGGAAAACCTGAAACAACCACTGAGAAGGGTTGCTTCCCTTGCCCTCCATTAATAATATCAGGGTGGTGATCCAAAGCCGAACTACAATACTTTAAATGAATGTATTATTTAATTTCCACTCATTTCACAATTGGAATGGGGAAGGAAGAAATTGGGAGTTCAATCAAGGAAGGAAGGAAGAAAGATGAAGGGGAAAAGAAAAAGCATCTATGATCCTAAAGATGAAACATATTTCCCACTAAGGAATGGTAAGATACTGAAACATGGCCAGATACTGAACAAAGCAATAACTGAAAATAAAAATATGTTCAGTATCTTACCGTGTAAGTAAAAATTACTTACAGTAACTAAACATTTACTTACTACACAGATTCCACCATTGATTTTTGTGCAAACAACCCATTGACACTAGCAAGAGTGTTACTGCAGATCAGGAACCCACAATACCCCCAAATTTTCACCCCACGCCACATATCAGAATTCAAATGGAATTAAGTCCTCTTTAAAAAAGGTAAATGTAAATACTTCTACGTGTCACTCCAACTTTGGAATATTTTCTGAGAGGATAAGTTTATACATATCATCCAAAACTACAGTAAAATGCTAACATTTCAGCTATTCATACAAAATAGAAAGACACCTCCTGACATGACCAATTTTATAGAATAATACAGTATTAGAGAGAGGAAAAACAAAAGTCTCATTAAGTACAGTATCAGCTACAATAGCTAAACATATTAGGATGAACAGTGTGTTTCCTTCTTGACTTTGAATTTCATGGTTTTTTTTTCTATTTTAGACAGCCATTAATATTATGCTCCTTTTTTGGTGAGTAAATACTTCAGAAATAGCATTACAGGCCTTGCTTTTTGTAATCTTAATGGTATTCGCTTATCTAGCCAACAGAACACTAACAACTTTTCCACACCCACTTATAAAATAATGCTCAGGAGAAATACTATCAATATCACAAATACTTGTATCAAAGTTAAACTTTGTATTTATAGTATTGGCTGATTTTTAAATAAACAAAATTATTTCAGCAGTATTCTACCATTTTTGCAGCAAACAAACTAAATGAAAAGAAAATGTGTGGAAAAACCAAAAATCAAGAACCAAAAGACATGTAGTTCTCCCGTGGATAAAAGAAGACAATACATATTGTACAAAAAAAAAAAAAAAAAAAAAAAAAAAATTTTATTCTCCCGTGGATAAAAAAAAAAAATAAATATTTTAAAAAAAAAAAAAAAAAAAAGGAGTATTTTAAAATATCAGAGGGCTTGAATTAAACCTACAAACAAGGAAGGGAATTCTGAGTTCAAGCAAATAAAACTCTAAACAGACTGAAATTTTATTCCATTCTTAATACCCGCTTAGATCTAAGTACTATCTCACAAACCCAAAAGGGACATGGGAGCTTCCACATCATAGTAGCTGTAATATCTAGCTAAGAAGGTGGAGTGAAGACAGTTTTCCACACCATCTGACAGCCCCAGAAGTACCAATTCACCTTAATTCACATTTTTCATGTTGTGGATTTAAGTCAGACACTTAACCGTTTGTTTTAACGCATTCTATCATTTAATGCTCAAATAAATGAGCCAAGTGCCAAAGAAGGGTTTTTTTAAAACGAACTTCAGAGTACATGAAAATGTAAAAATATTTTGCTGTTGATTCTGTACTTGAGAATTAAATAGTAACTTATTACTTACTGATCTCTTTAAAGCATTTTGAGATTAAAGATGCAAATGCTGTATAAAAGGATTTTGTACTATACTGTAACTGTTTACCATTTGCAGCATATGACATCACTAGTAGATACAGGTGTAAAATTGAGTTAAGAGATCTCCAGTTAAAGGCTTGGATTCAGATATACAACTATAATTAACAGTTTGGTCTATTTAAGCACAGATTTAATACGTTTGTAATGATCTGAGACAAGCAGCGGTGCAAAGTCTAATACATAGGTTTGTGAGACCATTTTTACAGCTTAGTCAGGAATGACTGTCTGCCTTATCAAGTAGATACTAACTTTTCAGTTCACCCTCTGCCCGGAACATTATTATTTAACTCACAAGTTCCTCATGCAACTAGTTGACTGGAATAAGTTGGCTGCAAGGAAACAAACTCACCAATTTTGTACAGCATCAAAATAACTAGAAATAGCCACACTGTAACAGATCAAATAAAAGCACAGAATATGTTGTGTTAGAATGATGTACTTGTACAGCAGTGGTCTTCAACTTTTTTTGGATCAGCGCCCAATTTTTCAATATTTTCACATTTGCAGTAAGTTTACTTTTTATAAATTGCCACTGTCATTAAGTTACATTGTCACACTATTAATCATTAATTATAATTTTCAATTGATTTGAATTTTAAACAGGATATCAAATAAATTTCATTCAAACAAAATGTATTCATTATTCATACAAACTTTTTATAAATTACAGCCGGATGAGCATGGCCATTATCTCCTTCCTTCATTTTCGTAGCGCCCACCAAAAATCACAAAACACCCACTAGTGGGGAGCATCGCCCGGGCTGAAGACCACTGTTGTACAGCATAGTCAAAATTAACATGCCATTCCCACAGTGACCCTTATAACTGCAAATCAGAATAGGCCAAATGGCCCTTGTGTCAGTAAAGGGAAGAAATTTAATGGAACAACTGCTACCACAAACAACAGCTCACAGTTCTTTTAAACTACATATTTATAGAAGTATTGTAATACTTGTTTGGAAATAATATTTTAAAACAGGAAACAAAAAAGATTAATTAATGATGATGAGTGTTTCTATATGTATTTTCTCCTTACAATTTAATCTACGGTCATTTGATTTTAGGAAGATGAACCACTGTTACATTTTCTTCACAAATCAATCAAAAACACAAGCCTTAATCAGCACTGCCACAATCTTTAATGGCTATTAGAGGTAAGCACTACTTACAAAATACAGAAGTGTGCAAGAAGTCTTATCTCAAAAACTTATTGTACAATTGTATTTTTTTTAACTTAGTAAAAAATAAAACCAATATCAACAAATTTGGTTTAAATATAAGCACTAGTTGCAATCTGACAATCATTTTGGAAAGAATACACTGATGAAATATTGCAATCTACTGATCTGTTAAAGACTAGTCAAAGCACCACTAAAAATTATTCTGTGAAAATATGCTCACAAATATATTAAAGATATTTTATTCACTTACTAGCTCAAATCCAGAAGAATTTTATTGGCAACTCAGCAACTTAAAACAAGATTGCTATCTAACTTTATCAATAAAAATGAATTGAACCACCACATATACCAGAAAACAAAAGCGAAGATTTTCAACTTGCTGCTTTAGACATGCAACTAAACACTGCCAGTCTCTTGCTCAGTTGCTGCCAATGCTCATGTGCAGAAATATAAAGAAACTTCCTTCTAGCACAGATCCCATTCCTAACCGCCACTAGTTAATAAATAAAAAGCCTTTTGTATCTTGTGTAACAGCTAATTATGTTTATCTTACTTGCCCTACAATAATGCAAAACAGAATTCCATAAAACAAGCGCCTGTACTTGCCACCCCATCAGGTAATACAGAACTAAAATATAACATCATCATAAAGAACACAACTGAATAGCTAACATTTTAACGGAAAGAAATATTCATAAACCAATGAGAGGCTCACATTCTGTAAAAAAATACTTTTAAACAATTAATCACTGCTACAGACCGATATCTGTTCAGAACTCCAACTATTTCACGTGGCTTCCCCCAAAAAGCAAATAATATACACTTACAATTATAAATAATATTATCCCATTACAGAGATTTGTCTTCTCCTCTTAGACAGGTGAGCCTGCAAACACATGCAAACTCAATGCTTCACAAAATGTGGTGCTTCGCTCACTTGATATAGGCAGACTGCCTCTGTGCCATTGAAACAAAAGGTGATCCTAGTCTCAACTTTTGAATACATATGCATGCACTGTTCATACAGAATTCCATTCTACAGCTCCATGTATTTCGGCTGCTGAAAAGGAATGAACAACTGCTAACAAGCCTCCTGGTTCAGCATTTCTTGTATTTAATTAATACACTGATGGGAAATGTGGAATGGTAGGGGGAAAGGATCTATATGACCAAAAAAGTTTGTGGGATCAGGTATTCAATCTATGGCTTCTTCTGACATTCTATTCCTACAGGTAGAGTGAATGCTGTTAAAATCTCTACAATTGCTGTTTGCAAGTAATTAACCTGACCACCACTTACTTATACTTAATAGAGTTAAATGGGGCTCTGACCCCTCCATCTGTTTATGTAGGGGCTGCAGGAGCAGGGCCATAATCTTTACTGCAGCAAAAAGAATTTAAATGTGATGCTGTAATTAAAGTTTTAAATTCAATTTGTCTCCTTCCCAACAACTATACTGTACTTAAGAAAAATACCCAAAATATCCAAAGCAGAAACTAGAACACCTTACACATACACAGATAAAGGAGCATAAATTAAAAAGAGAATAGCTGTTAACTACCATATCACAATTCAGTTCCTTATTTGGGTGCAGCCAGAAAGCAACCCTAGATACAACAACATATTGTACATTTCTAGCATTACACTGTTCCCACCTACAGATTGTAAATAAAGGATTACTCACTGAAACCAGTTTCTAATGCATTTCTCTTGTTATGAAACTGATATGACATACAGTATTACCAACAGCAGATCAAGAATATATTCCAGAAATTGAAACCAATTTATTCTACTAAGGACCACACAATACATACTACCACTCTTTTTAAAGAAAATGTGCAGAATGATGCGTTTAGTGAGAAAAAGGCACAAAAAGGGGTTGCAAAAGGTTAGCTAAGCTTCTCACAAAATGAAACAATACTTAGATTCTACGTTGGAATTCAATTTCAGCATGAAAAATTACAGATTATTCAGCAGACCAATTGAAAGAGCATACAAAAAGCCAACCAGCACCTTGCCTCTCTTTTCACATTCCTCAAAAAAAAAAATCACACACACACAAGGCTTGCATATGCTTAAAAAAATAGTAAGTTCTAAAGAACAGTATCCATCCCCAGAGTGATCAGCATAGCCATAACTGATTCTAAAATGGTACCCCCATTCTTTCAAAGTTTATCATCACTTTTCTTCTTCATAATGCAAATATTTAGCTGCCTTGCAAGAAATAAGTGCTCTTTCACTGTTGAAGAGTGTTAATTATTTCTTTTAGTAAGGTGTTTAGCTGGCAGCCAAAGTTATTCGATGTTATGCTTAGAATTTAAGTACAGTTTGACATTCCTTTTATGGATCACTCTTCACATCTACAGCTTCCTTTTCCAAAAGAGGATTACCAGACTCACTTCCCTTTCAAACCTCCAATTTTGAAAAATTCTACCCAACCCAGGGCGGTGTGTGCTGCCCCATCAATGAGCCTCAGAAGGACCCAACAGTAGCACATCAGAGTCCAGATCAAAAAGATATGTATTCAAAGTGAAATGAGCTCCCAAAAGGAACTAAGGATCATAAACTTCCCTATCTTCTGTTCCAAGTACAACACATACTTCTTCCCCTTTGTTTTCTATAAGAAACACCAACTCTACTCATTCACTCATCCAGAATAAGTAAAACTTGATTTCATCTGACTATAAAACATATTTCTTCTATTCTTTCTAACACATCAAGAGTGGAAGTACAGATTTTGTGCCTATTCCAGTGAATTTACATGATTTTTCTAGATTGCCTTAAGAGTAGGAGTGATCGAAAGGGATGAGGAGCTTAGATTTTCAGGAAAGCCATTTACTTAAAACAGATATAAAGAAGCACAAATCACTTTTTTCCTGACTCCTATAATTGGCACTGATGAAGACATGAAGAATCCCCATTTAAATTTCAAATACTATCTGTTTTTGGCAGGATGGGTAGTTTCTAATCCTTTCAGTACTTCCAGTGTGATGTGTTTTTTTAAATTTCTGTTTCTACCTTTGCTGCATAACCTAGAGTATGGAAGTGCAAAAATTACTTCTGTAGCAAGTTATTTGATGACATTTTTAAGTCAGGGATGAATCCTGGATTTTTCCATTTAACAGTGACAAGTACAGTGTAAAACTAGGGAATGTTTTACACTGCATGTTCTCTGTGGAAATGATTGTCATAGAATTTACTAAAATTTGCTCCAGAATTCGCTAGTAGCTGAAGGTTTTTATAAACCATATTTCAAATATGTTTTGCAATATTAACTGTTGCAGTGTACCTCAGAAATAGGATATTATCCTGAAAAATAAACCGTACAACAGTTGCACTACTGCTTAAATCAGGCAAGTCAGCAAAGTTATCTCGATGCTCCTGGACATCATGCCACTGACCTTCCTCCCAGCACGATGCATCTACAAAATGTACATATACCGTACTTATTTTCAGCAATATTCTAAACAAGACTTGTTTAAGCAGGTTCGAAAGTCAGTATCACCAAAACATCTTAATGGAAATCTTCAGATATTTTAAGACAATCCAAGACTTTGGTTAATGCCTTTTGTTTTTTCTTTCTTTTTAGGAAGACTGCCAAGATTGATAGGTACAAAATCCAGAGGGCTATAGACTCTAGGTTTACATTTATTTTAAAATTATTTCCCCTTCCAGAGACCAGAAAACTACAAGCCCATGTTTCATTTACTAGTTTTTCTAAAAAGAGTAAGCAAACATTCCAGGGTAAGGAAGATATATTTCTATACTGGAGCTTTGATACTTCTCTCTTTCAAAATCTTAATGCAGGTAGAAGTAAATCTCCCTGCTTGACATCAGAAAGGGATTTGGCCCAACAAGAAACAACACACCCTTAAATGAGGGTGTCTGAGGATTTGTTAAATATACTTACTGAAATCCACCAAAATCACAGTAAAGATCCAAGCAAGTGAACCAGAATGTCTTATCTGTCATTTATAGACAGCAGGAGAATCTTGATATTATAAGAAATTCTGATGCACAACTGAAGTAGTAAGAACCGTAAATTATGACTAGGTATCTAAAGACAACCAGGCTAGAAATCATTAAGTAGCTAGCGAAATAGACAATAAAATCCCCCATATTCCAACTGACAAAAAGCTATTTGCTATCTGAGTACTGGCAGCTATGATTACATTTTATGGAACTTGTGCTGCAGGGGTCTGCCTCCCTTCCTCTCCTACAGAATTGCTCTAAAAATCGTCTTGCTTAACAGTTTACCAGTGTTTGGATGCCCTTCATTTTTTGCCAGGTGTTCCATTCTCTCATACTTCTCAGCTATATAAAGTAAAACTAATCCACAGCTTTAACATCAGTTTCACTTTTCATACACTGAAGGAGCCGAAATGCCGCCAAGAAACAGCAGTACTAAACAAATCATTTATCGTAGCATATTTAATTTCCAGACACTTTACTTTCTTTCCCTTGTGCTTATCAGCAGCACTAAAGTATTTTTAAAACATGTAACTCCCCTAAAGGCTGAGGAAACAGCGATGAAGATAACCCTGCACCAACAGCTTTATATTGCAGTGCTGTGTTCCCTACCATAGAGGAACATGCTTCCATTGAGGGAAAATGATTATCAACACATTCCAAAAGTAACACAGCTCTTTGGTGCCAAGATGTGTCTGTTTGGGGTGCATCTAAACTACACATGTAACAAAGGCACAGCTACAGTGCTACAGCTGTGATGTATCATCATTGTAGTAGATGCTTCATCCATGTAGTTAATCCATCTCTCCAAGAGGCAGTAGCTAGATTGATGGAAGAATTCTTCAGCCTACTTACCCACATCCGCACACACCTAGCTTCTTCTGCATCTAACTATAGCACTCAGGGTGAGAAATTTTATAGCCCTGACCCACATATAGATTGATATAATTTTTAACCAGACCTTGGCAATAAGTTTATCTTCTGGGCACTCATAGTACCAACAAAGGCCCAAGACTGACACATTCCTGAGAAGCTGAATTTAGCCTCAGACTAAAAGACATAAATCTCCAGGACAACATTCTCATTCCCAATGAGGTCTTGAAGCCCCCACAAGACTTAGTCACTACTGCCATAGATCCCAAATCAATCTAGCACCAACTTTACCAGTTAAGTCCCTTCAAAGCGTCTGACGAAGTGGGATTTTCTCCCACGAAAGCTCATGCGATAAATAAATCTGTTAGTCTTTAAAAGTGCCACAGGACTCTGTTGTCATTAAACTCAAAGGCAGCCTAACTTCCTTCACGGTGTCATAAGGCCAATCTGTTGTGGGATCCAGGGATCGGGTTCAGAAGGTTGTCTTGGTGAAGAAAGCAGGAAACTCCTGTCACTGCTGGCTTGAAGCATGAAGGCCCTACCTTGTGATCTGGGAAAGAGAATTTGCAAAGCAGAACAAACAGCAAGTTCCAACTCCAGGGACACAAGCGGTCACACAATTTAAGTTCTCTTTCTTCCCCAAGAGGCCAAGCCCGAACAGCCTGAGGGACCACGCTGCACTTTTGTATCAGTGGCTCAGAAACACTACTGCAGAGACAGAAAGAAGCTCATGTGTCCTCACTAGGCCCCTGCTTCCCAGAACATTCCCGAAGCTCAGCAGAACCAGGGGCAAAACACACAGACTCTGCATTTCAAACAGCTTCACGCCCGTTACAGGTTTTACGGTAAGAGGCTATGGAGTGAAGCAGATCCTCTGGCAGGTTCCAAACATAATTTGATTCTCTCCCCTCAGCCTCCCATTTCCCCCATTATACTCCACTGCCATCCTCCAGCCCCACCCCCTACACTCCTCTCCCACACAAAATCCCTGCCCTGCCCCAGCTCT